>VYZW01022985.1:120968-180657 GCA_013401315.1 Balaeniceps rex
CTGCTCTGGAACTGGCTGGGTGTTGGTCGGCGGGTGGTGAGCAGTTGCATCACTTGTTTTTCCTGGGTTTTATTCCTCTTCTTCCTTTCCTTTTCACCATTTTTAAAAAAATTATTAGTATTATTATTACTAATATTATTATTTTATTTCAATTACTAAACTGTTCTTATCTCAACGCAGGAGTTTTCTTACTTTTACCCTTCTGATTCTCTCCCCCATCCCACTGGAGGGGAGTTAGTGAGCAGCTGTGTGGTGCTCAGTTGCTGGCTGGGGTTAAACCACAACACACCTTGACTCCCAAGTGACTTCAAGGAGAAATTAAGAGACCTCTAAATGTTTCGTGGATTAGTGTTTTCCCACCTCTGTAAAACTGGCTCCTGTCAGTTTGGCAGGGTGAAAGGCTCAAATACAAGTGGAACAGGGAGCTGTATCCATACCTTAGAGCAGATCGGTCCATCCTGGATCTGTTGCCACACATCCCTGGTAGCCCAGGCCAGCCCAGAAGTTTAAGTCATGTCACAGGGAAAAGCAGGCAGCTTGAGCTCAGTGTTGCCTTCTCCATTGGCACAAGCTGCACAAGGGACAAGCTCAGCACTGAGACGCAATAATAGGCCCAGCAATTAATCCCCATTTTTCAAGCTCTATGCTAGGCATGCAAGGCAAGCAGGTAGCAGGGGAAGAGAAGATGTAGTGTCCATGATGGGACAGGACAGGACCTGTTCTATAAAGAGGACCATCAGGGCAAGTAGAAAGTTGGAGAGCTGTTATGGAGATAAGCCTTGTACAAACTCTAAAATTTCAATATATATTTCTCTTACTTTAATCCCTGTTGAAAATTATGCATTCAGAGCATTTGGAATAATTGTATCAACATATTCATTTCTTATAAGTAGCAACTGCTGTTACGAAGGTAAAAAAAAACAGGGGGGTGGGTTATTACTGAAGTCCATCTTCTGAAAAAACTGTCATCAGCATATTTATTTATTCTGTCCTTTGGGGAAATTAAAAATAGCTACAAAGCTATTTCTTTTTCTTATAAAAATTGTAAATGTCTCTATGCTTTTATATTTGCTGCAGCATGTTCTGTGGGGATTACTAAGAATTAAAATAACAGTTTGATCATGGTAAGGTGATCAAAATGGTATCACAGAGCTGTAAATAATGCTAAGAGATAAGGAAAAATGTAGTAGATTTCTTTCCCAATTATGGAAACTATTCAAATAAAAACCAGCAAAATGTTATTAATTTTTCTTTCTAGGGGAGCCATGAATTTCAAATACTGTGTATTTTAGAGACATGTATTTTTCCATAGACATTTGAGTAAAGAGTGAGCGCAAAATTCTCCTAACTTACCTGGCCACAAGCTGGCACCTTCCAGCTCTCCTTGCTTCAGGCAGCAAGACGTGAACAACCAAATCAAGCAGCTCTTCCACTTGGCTTCTAGTATTTTTTTCCAAGTATCTAAGCATCTTCTGTCATTACAGGTGGGAAATGATTACATCCATGATAATTAGAATCAATTTATTATTATTATCAATTGGTATAATCAACACAAATCGGAAGCTTTCCTTCCTGCCACTCAGCCACAGCTTTGTTAAGGAAATATCCAACAGACAGCACCTCATGCAGTAATGCAACAACAAATGCAATCTGTTATTGCCTCTGGCACAGCATCTTAATGCTGACCTGCTCACGGACACGTAACAGGTATTCTGTGCTAAAGCCAAGCTGTGCTTAAAACATCGTTATTTTAAGTCTCTCCACATCTAGCAAATGGAAGCGATTCATATATAATGAGTATAAAAGACTTAAAGATACACAAAGAGCTATGCATTTGATTTCATCTTGGTGATATGAAAAGGAAGCTCATGACATGTAGGAAATGACCAAGTAAATTACATCCCAGAAGAATAAAAGCTGTTTGAGTCAAAGATTTAGTTGTATTTGGAGTGTGAAGTATGAACTGGAAAAGGCATATTAGGAGATTGGTGACAGATGCATGTGTATGCACAGATGTGAGGGGCTAAATATATTTATGTTTGTATTTATTTGCAATAGTTGCCTTTAAGGGAAATAAAAGAATGCAGTCCAGTCCGTGAAACTGGAACTGATTTTGCAGGAATTAGATGAAAAGCTACCAATCTAAGGACTAGAAAACATAAATAGGTATCCATTTAAGACTGCCAAACATACAACAGATAAAGAAGATTCGGTATAAGAATCAAAAGACTGAAAATCATTAACAGAAGAGTGACATTATATAGATATATATTTATCTATATTCTAATACATATAATAGTATATTCTACTTTTTATATCTGTATATTTATATAAACAACGTAATTTGCAGTCAGTTGTTTGCTCAATGTAGCTAATGGAGTTGCATGGAGCAGAAATGAGAGCCAAAATTCATTTGGGGTACTCTATGCAGTGAATCCCCAAAAGCTGGATTCTAAAAGATTCCTAACTGCTCTGTTTTTAGAAGAAGACAAATTAAACAGCAGAGGTGACAAAAATATATGAGGCATGCAAAATTTCTCTTGTATCCTTCCCCTTCAGCTCCTGAAAACAAACCTTTCATTTTATGGGACTTCAGCCACAATAGTCATGAAATAACTGAGAATCTTCCCAAATAAGGTCTCTCTTCCCCACTCTTCCCCACTGAACTCTATCTACATTGAAATAAAAGACTCCCAGACAGAGACATAAGGAAAGCCATTTAGATTTTTAAAAATTGATCTTTTGGCACCTCACTGTCCCTACTCAAATTTCATTCATCCTTCACGTTAGGACTTGGCCAGATAACGTGTCTCACATTTGGACCTTGGCAGACCGAGGGACATGCCTGAAAGCAAAGCATCAGTGGTGCAGGTGGCCTTTGTAGGTAGAGATGGCTGTGTCTTGAATGCTAATTTCAATTTTACAGCCTGCAACCGAATGCCAGAATGGCCCTGTTTTCTTTTGTCTTTAGCAAGAGGGAAAACCACACATGCTATTGCTGGAAGCAGGCCAGGCAGCACAGAATGTGCAGCAGGTACCTGGCAGCGAGGCGACTGGAGCTATCACACAGGAGACAACTTTTATGCTCTTTCAGAGTGAGCGAGGATTATGCCAAGCCCTAATGTTCCATATGAAGGAAATGAAATCACTCAACATATTTTACAGCTCAGGGAAAAATGTTGCTTCATTTTTCCTCAGATGAGGTATTTAGCTCTGTTAGCAGGACATTATTAGATTTATTACCATGTCAAGGCCAAGGCAGCTACCAGTTTAACTCTTAATACAGTCAAAGTGCTATTTGGAGGGACGGGGAGGAGTGCACACATTTGAAGCCGGCAGGAATTTTTTTAAAATGCGTTAACAACTCCGACTGAGTTGAACCAGTAAGGTACATTAGGAGAATGCAATTGTCTTGATAGTTCGGAGGGAGATACAAGATTAGAAAATATCATTCCAGTTCATAGAGACCTGCATATAGTTATGCGTAGGAAGGTTAATATCCAGAGAAGAGAGTAATGCTACAGCTCCCAATCCTTACCTAAAAGCAAGCAAAACTGTTTGGGGCCCTATGCGATTTGGAGTTGCACATGGTGTTTTCAAAGGTTACTTGGGCTCTGGCTTTAATAGGATTTAAATCCCCAAGTGCACTGTTTCCTTAGCTGTGCTAGGATCAGTTATGTTTTAAGTGCTTCAGGTTCAGAGTCCCATACCCATAACTCTTGCTAAGCAGCACCTTACTCCACCATTTCCATGAATTTCACTGTAATCGTTTGTGGAGTAATATCTAATACCCAAAAGTATACTCTGCTCACCTTCACAGCTTGCCTCCTCATCCATCTGAAGAGCAAGGGAAGAAGAAAAAAAGAGTTCCCTATAATACCTTGCTGCCTTGCACGTTCTTAAGTACAGTGTCCCGTAATACACTTTTAGTATCCCTTGTAGCATCAGTGAGTGCTGCAGCAAGTCCTTGCATTGCCATAGTAACACTGGGATTCTGTAAGAGACAAGGCTCATTTAAAAAAGAATTAAACAACAGGCTGTAGCTGAAGATTAGGAGGTGGAGGGGCTGATTTAGTGCTCAAGGGAGCAAAGGGAGGAAAATACAATACCGACAGGCCCAAGTTTCCCTGGCTCCCACCGGCCACCAGCTAGTCACCAAAAGTGAACAGGAAGAGTTGTGTTTGATGGTGTGGATTGTAAAAGGCAATGACCACAGGCTCTGCTTTCTGTTACCAGGAGGAGCTGCTGTACAGCTGGGCAAGCAAGAGCGAAGGAAACCAAAAGCACCCAGCACTGGCTAGGCAGCATGAAGGGCAGTCTCAATTCCACTTACCCAGGGGCTCTGCAAGCCACTTCATGCCTTAAGGACCAAAAATCAGCACCAAAAGTCTCCAGTGCTTTACAGCCCAGTGGTACAAAACCCACAGCACCTCTTGTGCTAATGCAGAGCGTCAATGAGCTTTGCACTGATTTGGCTAATATTTATTTGTGCGTACACAGATGCCAGGTGTGGCATTTAATTCAAGAAACAAAGGGAATGACCCTGCTTTTACAAATGGCTGTAAAATCATGCTGTTGCAGGACTCAGGTGCTTTGCATCCTCCAGAGTGTTTTCCAAAAGGCTCAGAGAGCAGATGCTGGGCTGCTAACCGATCCAAAAAGCAAACAACGCCAAGTGTGGGGAGTGGGGGGAAAGCAGAACTAATGAAACCCTACAAATGTGCTTGATAGTTTCCACAGCCAGGGCATATTTCTGAGTGACAGATAATTCCTCTTTTACCAGCTCCCATTGCCTAGAGATCAGTCTCTTGGTTGTTTTCAGCTAAACCTACATAAACCAAAGTATTTTCAAACGGGAAACCAGATGTGACAGGGCCTGCCCCAGCCTGTGACAGGGACACACGGGTTAATTATGATTGATGCCATATCACTCTTCATAAAGCACCCACTTGCCACATCAGGTGTTTTTACTGTCATTTATGGAGTGATGCTGGAGATGCCAGCAACCGAGTTCTGGGGTCAAGGAGAAAGGGACGGCAGTATGAAATAGCCCATTAAGCTTCCCCCACTTACCAGGAGGAGGAAACAGAAATACACATTAAGCAAAACTCACTTAGTGATTTTTTTTTCTTGTGTTTTCATGCTGTTTGTGGTCCCACAGTGCCAGCGCTGCTCACGCTGAGGAAGACCCGGACGAGGAGACGGCTGCCAGGGTTAAGCTGTGGCTCAACATGGGTGACACTGGGAGGGGGATGCAGGGCCACAGTGCCTGCTGGGGACTGCCAAGGGGCAGGGAGATGGCTACGACCACAACAGCAGCTGTAAAACCAGCAGCATTTCAGACATGACTTTGCTGCACAGCTAACATTGCTCCTCTAGGGGCTACATGCTATTGAAATATCTCTGCTTTCTAATGCGTCTTTGACTTTGTAAGAGGAACATTCTAAGAAATTCATATATACAGGAATTAGTGTGCCAACACACTTGAGCCCTTGGCATTTTTCTCACTTCTATCCAGTAATGGATATATGTGGCGTGCGCACACACATACACACGTGGAGAAACACAGATCCCCTGTGCTCAAGTGTTGGCTGGTTTAAGGTGGAAGAAAGGCCCGAATCTGGGATTTCACCAAAAAAAGATGCAAGCGTCTCACGCTTAAAATGTGTTCACTGCCACATGGTGTGCTTTTGCATACTAATCCCCTCTACAGCAGCTTTCACACCCTTTTTTCCCCCTTTTTTCTTAAACCACAAGACCAAGTTCAGTAATTCCTCCTGTCTGTGGTCTCTGGCAAGTTATGTTTCTCTGCCTCCCACTTGGCGAAGGGTTAGACACATCTAAGATACTGACATGAGCTAGCACTGCTGTGCTGGAAACTCGTAAAAATAAGAGCAAGAAGTGCACTGGTGTGCCAGGGAGGAAAGACAAGGCGCTGTTCTCTGCTTTAACTATTCATAGTTGTATAGCGCTTCTGAATCAGGTGTGGCTTCATGTATGACAGCCGTAGCTGTCGTCTGCTGTGAGTTACAGATATGGATCAATGGTAAATGAACTATTGTGCTTCACTTTATCTGTTTTATGAATTGGACCAACTTATTGTATTTTAATGAAAATCAAGATAATAAAGCTCATAAATTAATAAAGGCAATAGGGTCTGCAGAGCCTCGTATTGAACAAGCTGGGTAATTTCATGTGTGAGGTTATTTATCCTCCGGTTCCAGAGTCACCTTTTTTTTTCTCTCCTACTTAAGCTAATCAGAGCCATTTCAGGGAAGAAACAAGGTAAAAAGGAGGAGTCCTAAAATTGGTTTGCTCAGACATCTTTGCTGGCTGGGGCTCTCAACGCAGTGCCAGGACAGAAGGAGCTATCAGACAGTCCAGAAAGCTTTTGCAAACTATTTTGAAGTCATTTGCATGCCATTAAGGATGAACGGAGCACAGCTGGAGAACACCTTTCACTACCTCCTGCGTGTCCTCAACTTGAATTATCCAGCTCACCTTAGCAAATTCTGTGTCCAGCAGTACGTGTTCACAAAGCTGCTAAGGATGCCTTGTCTCGCAAAAAACAGTGTGCTTCCGATTTGGGGGTGTCAGATTTGAACAGCGTGTGCATCTGTACATGCACAGGGTCCTCAGAGGGGGAAACTCCTTAGGGTGTTCCCCCAGGTGAGAGAGGGACTCTGGGGAGTGCTTGATGCCTCTGCTGCAGGTAGACAGGGTGGTGCTGGGTGAGCCCGGGGAAAGCAGAGGGAGCAGGGGGTATTGCAAAGGGTGCACTCGTGTCTTCCCAGCTCGACCGATGCAACCCAGCACCCAAAAGAGCGTGCATGCGGGGATGCAGGTACCACCATGTGGCATCTCCTCACCTACCCTGGGAGTGCATGAGCATCTTAATTTGGATATTTATCCAGAAGTTCAGATGTTGGCTCGGCCTATTGAAACTCAATGAATAAAGAATAAAGCTCATGTCTCAAAGTGTGGCTTGTCCACATGTTTCTCCAACTAACTTTTCAAGGCTTTTTATCCTAATCTTGCAGCCCTGACGTTCTTCTGCAGTGAAATGATCAGCACTGAAATAAGGGATCATTTTTAGCAGATCACCTGGGTGTGTGTGTGCGCAGGGGGGAATAAACAACTTTCACATTAGTTGCAGAGAAGTGCACAAATGAATTACCCGCTGTTTTCAGCCAGTCATGAATAATTCAAATTCCCCTGTGTCGGTAGATCTAATTAGTAATCATCCAAACTATTCTTAAATTATCTAGTTTTGAGTTACTTGCATAGCAACGACATTCATTTCCGATAGGATTATTAATCCATTTGCCAGTGTGAGATTGCCAGGGCAGAGGCAGTGGGAAGCCATACCATCAGTTAATGTTATTAATGTTTCTTTAACAATTAACCTATCCAGTGTTCAGGGACAGACAGCATATGTCACGTAGAGAGATATTTTTAAAGCTCTGTGGATACGTGCCATACATCCTGCTGATTCGGCCACCTTGAAATGCAAGGAGCTGTCATTAGTGAAGACTTGACCCTGAATGTGCAAATTGCATAGGAACCAAGAGAAAATATGAAATAATAGAGTTACCAAGATATCATAGCAATAGCTGAGGTGTGAATCCACTCCAAAAAGTGACTTTGCAAATGCAAGGCTCACCAGAGTGCTTTTCACTGATTCCCATTCAAATAAGAGAGATCTGGAATTTTTCCCTGCTGCTAATTTGAAGGCTCCCAAATGCAGCCCATGTCTGAAGCTCACTCGAGAGGTCCTTTCCCACTTTGTCTATCCTGTGACTCTGCGGTCAGTTCTTTTGAAAAGGAAAATGCCAGTTTAGTGTACCTCAAAAGATGGCACAGCTGAGATTGGTCAGGAAGCTGTATATTTTTATTTAGTATAATTCAGTAAATAATGAGTGCTTTCCCTGTTCACCAGGTATTCATGGTAAAACACCTGCTCCAGGATTGATCTGTAACTACGCAAGGTCGGGGTGAGACCTTTGTTTAGGGCAAATCATCACACACCTATTGCTGTGGGAGTTTCATATCTTAGAAACATCTGGCACTGATGCTTGTCACAGATGGGATACTGAGTTAGACAAAGCTTAGATCACATGAAAACATGGTCCCAAACTTGATTATTTTTAAAGGGACTTTTAAAGTTACTGATACAACATTCCCTTCAATTATATCCTTCCAGAGAGGCAGTGCCAGCTTGTGAAAAGGTAGCAGTTTGATGTCCCATAGAGAAGCCCTCACTCTCAGCCAAGTAGCATTTGGGTCCCTCGGTAGCTCATTGCCATAGCCCAATTCCCTGCATAAACCAAAATTGTCACTAAACCAATTAAATAGCAGGAGGGATGTGCTCGGGGCAGCTACCAGCCCTAACTCCATCACACGGTGGAGTATGGCCGCCTAAGGAAGCCAGTCTGGTGCGCCGGCTACCATGGCTGTAAATACCAGCAACTCACTCCTACACCTTTTAATACTTTCTACATCATTTTAAAAGGGGTTAACTCATTTTGAAGCAAGTCTTGCTTTCTCAGTCACTTTGGGGGCTTCACTGGAAACTGATATTTGCAAGCACACTACACAAAATACTTTTAAAATCAGTAAAACCTAATAGTCAAAAGACAAAGAAGAATTGAATTTTTACCAGCCCAGGAAAATCAAGAGACCTGTCATTATTTAGAATTGCGAATGCTTTCTCATTAGCGCAATACATTGTACTGGAGCTGGCCATGTGGAAAAGTTCTGCATGATAAAATAGCATGGGAGAGAGCACAGCACAATTTTTATTAAATAAAAAAATACATTGATGCCACCAAAGGAAAGAAATAAAGTTGTAAACATATTTCCCAGACATCAGCTAACAGCAGGAGTTTACAGTTTTTCTGCAGTGGCCAAGTATAATAAAATTGATCTGTTGACTATACAGATCCATAAAATAGTTTACACAGATTTAGAGTTATTGCCAGTTCGATCAGAAACAGAATTCTTCTGAAAGAAAGTGGCTTTATAAGCATCCTTTTTCCATTACACATCATGGCAAAAGCAGAGTAAACGAGGGCCAGGTTTCCTCAGAGTTTGGCACTTTGGGATATTCTGAATTTAAGCATCGCTCAAGGACGGAGTATAGGAAGATGGGTGAGCTGGAAAGGACTGAAAAACCCTTGGGCATTCTCCTCCTCGAGACAAATGCAGGTTGTAGCCCTGCCCCAGGCATTACACTTGCCCTGGCAGAGGAAACCTGTTTGCAGGGTGCTTTGAACACAAGCCTAATTTTTTTTGGCAGGAGAGGCAATGGGAGATGCTCTCTCCTAACACCCCCAGGAAGACAACAGGGCAGAGAACTGCAGGCACAAACAGCTTAAACCACCATTAGCACCAGTGCCCATCAGCTAGTAGTAGCATTTAGCCTCCAAGTCTCCTTGTCCTCAGTCTGAACCAGATGTCCTCCTCAGAACTGTGCCCCTCAGACAAACCCCACCAGACCAGGCTTTCAACATTGTTACTCCATGTAATCAATTCTGGTCTATTATTAGGGACAAATTAATTAAATCCTAAAAAGAAATCTTAAAAAAATCTCCCTAAAAAAACTCATTGTCATCCAAACTTTGATGATATACGGTTCATGATCTTGATCCAGGAATCAGATCACTGCAGATGGACTCCCAAGTGAGCTGGGAATCGAGGAGCTTTTCTTACAAAATCTGGGAAAAAGGGACATTTGGGCACAGAAAAGGAGGGCTACCTTCTCTCAGGACTACAAATCCATCCCTATGAGGGTGGAAGCACTCCTATCTCCATTGCACATGCAAGGTTAAAAGACCTGCAGGAAGACAATGCAGAGAAAGAAACTGAACCTGAGGCTCCAAAATGCCTGGCTAATGCCCTAACCATTGGAGTAGCCAATACACTACTGCAGGCCTCTTTTCCCCAACATTAGTCTCACAATTACTAAAGAAAATCAGTGTATAAAATATGCAAAAACATAATTCATTATTTCACAATGCAACGTACACAAAATCCTCCCCAACGCGCCAGCATTTAGTTTGAAATATGCCAAGGTTAATAACTATAATGTAAAATTGTTATCTGCAGCAGAGTATTAATTAGGGCCCTCATGCACAATGCATTAACAATTTGCATGCAAAGAGGGCTGCAGTGGTTCTCCGCAGGAGGCTGGGAGCACGTTATAGCCAACGGAGAGCTGGAAGACTTCGGGAAAATCCTCACACTGAGCTGTCTCGCAGCCCGAAGTGGGGCTTTGGGCTGGCACCAGATGCCTTTACCCTGCACTGCGCACTGAGAGAAAAACACTTTTTCTGGACTTCTCTGCATTGCTGGGCAGACAAGATTCAGTCATTTGCACTGCTCTTGGTGTATGGGAGCCCTGCAGGCACTGGGGATGTACCTCAGCATCGGCTGCCATAGGCAGCTTTCTTCCAAGTTGTGCCAGGCACCTTTCAAAGCCTCCCAACACTAAGCTTTTTTGGCTTGCATGTGCTGTATATTTTTGGAAGAATGCTGTTTTGATACAGAAAAGGTCTGATATGCCTAATGCTACTATTAACAGAGCCAGCCAGCCCCCAAGCCCCTCAGATCAGTAATTCAGCAGAAGCCACCTCGACAAGTTTCAGAGAAGGACAAAAACCAAAATTTCTGTCATTTTTGTGAAGTTTTATAACTTTGGAGGGCCTCACAGTCTCCCATGCACAACACTTGAACCCTCAGCCTTGCAGAGTAGCTCTAGCACAAAGCTTCAAAAGTCTCACGGGGGATGTGAAACTTGTTCAGCTGCAGGTCAGGAGCACAGCTCCTGCTTGCAAATATTCACAGAGAGTGCATGCGTCCCTCCATCCTTCTTTTCATATGTTGGTTAACCATAGTATCAGATCTTTTTTTCTCATTTGTTATCTTTTTTAATTCTTTTTCTGTGGGGTTTGGGTTTTGGCAGTTGCTTTCCTTGAAAAGGCAACATTTTCTAAACAAAAGCAAAATTAAAAAAAAAAAAAGAAAATATTTTTCCGAACAGCTGTTTTGCACATCCAGAATAGGAGCTATGGTTTTAAGCAACCACAACACATAATTAGATGTCTCAAGCAGCATGCCTAGACTTTATAAAGTCTTGCTGAGATCACAAAACGACAAGAAAAGGGGCTAGATGGGAATTTGTGAGCCCATCATGCACACCCTTTCCTCCCAAGGCAAGCTTGACTCCAGTGGCTGATGTAGACCATCATGTAGAAGGACGCGCACACATCTAGAGAAGGCCATTGACTTCATAGACTTTCCAGCAGACTGGCAAAGAAACCTGGGAGAGGTGCTTCTTCAGAAGAAAAAATTCTTCCTTATATTTAATTGTGGAGAAGAAATCAAGATTCCTCATCTCAGGCAGCTTTCATCTGAAGCGAAGAAGGTGCTGTCCTAGCAATTTGCACATATCCTTTGCCATCTTCCAGCTAAAATACTACAGCTGGGACAGACTCATGATTTGTCTGTGGTGAATCTGAGGCTTTTATTAATGTGATCTGTCACCAAGCCCATGGTTAACATATCAGTCTTTTTACAGGGACTGTTATCTTGCTGCCGAACTCCGGATATAAATGATGGCTGTGTGACTTGCAAATTGCTGGGTACAGTCCATGAGGCAAAAATCAATAGTCGCTCTAGAAAATTCCTGCTCTAACCAGGCCTGGATTTGATACAACAAGGAAAAAACATTTTGTTCTGGCATTTTTAGGCTAACTTATGAGAGATCTCACTCATACTACAGCATGTGCCAGGATGTTTGCAAATGGTGCTGGCAAAGTTGAGTGGTTCTAAGGTTTGCACAAGGCCAGGAGTGAGCTGCGCATGAGTTTTGAGATGGAGCTTGATAGCCATATAAACAGGATTGTACAACAGGGTTGTATGCAGTCGGGGGAGACAAATCATGACCACCCCCCAAGCCCTATTCCCCAAATGGATTAAATTTTTATCAGAGCACCGGGAAGAAAGCACCAAATGTCAGGTGTATTCTACTCCTAGCAGGTGCTAAAAGATATTTATTCAAATGCTTTGTCCCCCTTTGAATCATCACTAAATCTCCCTCTTGGGCTCCTTCTGGAGCTCCTTTTCCTCCCCAGCCACAACCTACTAGAGAACAAGTATTGGTGAGGCTTCAGCCAGGGCTCAGACAGCTATGGGCTGAGACTCCAGCCTGGGAGGACTGATGAGAAAGCAGGAAAAATAAATCTCTGCGTGTAGATGCCTGCCTCGCTCGTCACCTGCTGAGCGATGCCTCTCCAGGGACCACTTTGACTTTTTACGGATTTGTTTTATTTTTCTTTTAATAACGAACACGCAGATGTTCCATGTTTCAAATTACTCCCATTCACTCTTTTTTCTTTTTTCTCTTGTTTCCAGCTCGTTTAGGGCAGGGCAAGCACTTGGCATGCAGCAAAGCCGTCAGTCAACGGCCTCACATCCTTGAACTCCAGGAAAAGGCAAGTACATCCTTCCAACACTGCTCCCCCACTCAATGACAAAAGCCTGCCCCTTTCCCGCTTGGGGCCATGACCCCCTACTGTACCCTCTTTCACCCCTTTGGCCTCTTGCATTAGTCAGCGTTCCCAGACTTCAAAGTCCCCGAGGTTTCTTTGATCCTCTCAGCCTCTTCCTGCCACATACTTCCTCACCATCCAAAAAAGAGGCACAAGATGAAAGGTGTGGAGATGAAAGAGCAGGAGAGAGAGCTCGATCCCCAAGCAAAGGTGGGATGCAGCAAAAAAGCCAGACTGCAACCATCGGTGCGGGCATGAACAGGAAACACAACTTGCTCCCAGTAAGAAGCCACTTTGCTGCAAGCAGTTTTCAAAAATGCAGGGAGGGGTTGCAAGCAACAGAGCTCTGCCAGCTAATGCCGCTCCGTTCCGACCCACGGCTGCCCACAGCAGCATCATGTCACGGAAATGGCAGGGGCCGAATCTGCAGGAGGAACGAAGCACTGCAGCGTCCTCACAGCCACAAAGCCAGATCCTAAAAACTGCAAATTGCCAGACCCTGCTGAAGTCCGTGAGTGTCACACAATTCCCATGAGCTTTTGCAACCACTCACACTGTCTCCAGTGCCACTGAAACAAAGTTCCTTCCAAAATTCCCAAAACAGCAATGGAAAAGTCCAAAAATGCAAACAGAGGTCCCCAAAGCATATAATACTTAGCACTTTTTAAGACAAAAGCTGTCAGTAATAGAAACCTCAAATGAAGTTTTGACATCTAAATAACAGGCCTTCCTTTCAACAGCACTAGTCACTGCTGGGAGCTCTGCACATTTTCGTAAAATCAGGCATCATGATGAATTGCCTGAATATACTCATTTTTATACTAAGAATCTATTCACTATGCCAAATTCTGCTCTCATTTCTACCAGGGGTTACTTGAAATAATGGAGTCACCTCTTTTATCTGGGTAAGTTTAGGGTTGTCTGGCTGATCTTTTTGAATAACAGCTATTACAGTATTTTTCAGCATATTTTTTCTCTGAAACAGGATTTTTCTTTAGCAATTAAATATCCAAAATACAGACCTAATTTTTTTTTTTTAAATGGCCTGGGATTTTCTCACAAACCACGTTTGTAGTATCTTGGGCTTTTTGCTGCTCAAAACTATTTTGATAATCCCTTTTGGTGACAAAAGTATTTTGATAATCATTCGAATGATGCTATCAGCAAAAAAAGCTTTTTCAAATCTTACAATTTCCTGACAAATTTGGGCAACAACTGTAAAACAACCTACTTAACTATTTGAATCACTATACCCTGCCTTAAAATACTTCCCCTCTCCAGTCTGTGCTTAGATGTCTAATTACATCCCTGACCTACAATTGCAGCAAAGACAAAACTTCCGATTTTCCCTGCTTCAGAAGAAAAAAGAAATGAGAAGACAGAAACCCTGGTAAGCCCTGAAGGACAGAACATTTGGATTCAATATTGTGACCCCAATGGCTATGTGATTCTGCGAATATCTGTGTCATTTACTGCCCCCAAAACCCACTGCAAATGCATTCCAGATTTACATACTTATTTTCCAGGGTATTTTTGAGAGTATTGCCTTGGTTTTGTTTTCTTTTTATGTGTGGATTTCTACATTAAACATATGAAAAATACTCCAGCACACCCAGAGAGTGCCTGTGAAGCTACAGAGCTGCAGAAGAGCCTTCCTGGAAGGAGCTGATCCATCAGAGTGACTCTCTACACTCTGTCCAAGCTTTGCAAAACTACCTGGGTCAGTGATAATTATCATCAAGGTAAATTATATTCTCTGTCATGTCATATCACAATTAACCAAGCAGCCATAATCATCTTCCATCTTGCTAAGTCCCTGAGTAGGCAGTTTGCTATCTGCCGTTGGGGGAGAAGATAGATGCCCACATAGCTGTGAGAAACATCCTATTTTCTAGATACACACAATCCATTTCAAAGGCAATAAATGCCCAACAGTGTGCTGTTCCACTCTTTCCCATAACCTTTCTCTCTCTGCAACCTGATTATTACAGGGACTCTGTGTTCCTCCTGGCAGCAGCCCCATTTGTACGATTGCCCATCATTTCTCCAAGTGTGGGCATGCAGTAGGAGATATGGAAGTGCCTATCTGCACTTGGAGAAATCACACACCAACATCTGAATGTATCTCTTGCAGGGGTGCCCATCGTGATTAACCAACAGAGGCAAGAGAGGGCAAAGCAGGGGAGTCTCCGGTGCATAAAAAGCAACCTTAGCACAAGAGAGTACCTCCCTGCCTCAGTGCACCTACACTTACACCTCCACAACCAAAAGTCTCTAAACACATCAGATTTCCTTCAGTGCAGTCTTGTGCCTCTCTCTTCCTTGGCTGTCATCTGGCTTTTGGAGATCAGAGCTTCTGAAATCAAAAAGTTTATAACCAACCAGTAGCACAACTCCCACCAACAGCCAGTCAGCCCAGCATCATCCTTCCAGTGCTCATAAACAGCCTCAACGAGAGCAAAAATAAAAGCCAACAAATGGTAAACTTTTATAAATACTTTTGATCATTACTCACTGGCCTCATAAATCTCTCACACATTAGACAGTCAGACTAACAGGACACAGAAATTTTGCTCTTAGTGCCATAAATCTTTCTCATGTTCTTTCTATGGTTATAATAATAGAAATTTATTGTTGCTTTCGTTTCCTCCCATATTCTGTGTAATTAATCTCGATGTGTTGCCGTGTACGTTTAGAGACAGTACATTTTGTGCCTGCCCATTTGTATTTTTTTCAACAGCAAGTCCCATCTGAGTTAATATATTGTGTTATATTATATATAACCACTGACCATAACTCAGATGGAACACAACACATTTTCATTTTGTTGCCCCATTATTTTTGCAGTAAGTCGATACGATATGAGGTGAAGCGTGACTTGCTCAGCACTTATTGATCTGTTTGTTTGCTCATTGCTTACATCAAAACACCACTTGTCGGCTCTGGCTCTGTTATGATTATCTTATCATGCAGGAAGTGACAGTCTCAAAGACTAAACGCTAGTCAACATCCAAGGTCAGGTGATACCAAGAACCAGCTCAAAGTGTTTTCAGCAAGGCAGAGATGAGTAACTAACGCTAATATCCAAGTCTCCTTTTTATTAAGGGCACCTCTGCATTGCAATCAGGAAAAGCAACTATGGCAGATAGAGGAACACTTCAACCAGCTCTTGCAGCAGTGAGGCTCAATGTAGGGATGGTGGTAGAGTCAGAGTACTTCAAAACGAGAGGAGCCCTGTGGTCCACAAACGACAGACAAGCTGTCTTCATTGTTTCGTAGGAAAGGGAGTTCAGAGTATACCAAAAGCTTGTCCATCTTGCTATAAGGAACACTGACCTCGTGGGAGATTCCAGTGGAGCAGAGATGTGCATTGGTTTGGACTTTTTACCTCCTCAACAAGTGCCTTGCACACTGGAAAACCATAATCCCGCTTGTTGTTGAGGACATTTAGCCAATTGTGTGTCAATGTGGCATATCAATATCACTTTGGACTAAGACCAAATGTCCAACATGTCACCTCTCTGTATATTCAATGCACCAAGATAGTGTATGGTGTTCATCCATCTTGCCCTGACCTCATATGATGCCACTTGAGCAACAAAAATCACTGCACCCTCTTTCCTCTGTGTTTCTAAATGATAGACTCACCCTCCCTCCCCTGGAGACCGCTGCTCTTAAGTTGTTAAAGAGCTTTGAAAAATACATTTGGAAAGGCAGCTCTGCTCTTTCAGAGCATGCAGCAGGGCAGTGCCTGAATAAATGAATAAGATTAGTGAACCCCTGCTTAAAGGATCAATCACTTTGCCTTTGTAAAGAAGAGTTGTGGAGAGACAGATGCCAACAGCCAATGTGCTGATGCATTTTGGAGTTTGTCAGCGCGGGGGAAGGTAGGGCTGTGAGTGACAGCAGAGCCTCTCCGGGGTTTGGGTCACACTGTCTTAAAAATCCAGACAGGAAAGATCAAGATTTATGGCTGGATTACTGATTGACTGAAATCATCTACCTGCCTAACCGGAAAACAGCAAAGGCCCAGTAGTACAGTTGTCCTACTACATGGGGGTCACAGTTTTAAGCAAGCAAGTTTCCCATGCTTGGGCATGTACATAGGGGTGAGCCTTCGGTGCTCTGGAGGAACCTTGTCTCTCAAGACTTCACAGCCTCTGCAGAGAGAGGAACTTACTTACAAGGTGGTTCAGAGCAAGAAAGAAACCCAAGTATCCCCTGACACGGAGGCACTCTGCGGTGTTGTGCAATGGCAGTGTGCAGAAAAGGTGAAAACCCCTCCACAGTACGTGGGCATTACCCATTACCAAATTATCATTTGTCTCGATCCCGTGCTTTGGAGGCACTACGTGAGATCAAGTGATGATGCCAAGCACCATAAGCATTGAAGGAGGCCCCCAAGCAGCACAACATAAGCATCGCAAACCCTTGCACACTCTACCAAGCACCTTCTCTTTTTTGCCATCTCTTCTCTGTGGAACAACAGCTAGAGGGTTTTCTGGGATAACAGCGAGGGTTGGCACTGGAAACTACATGATGGCTTGGGGGACACAAGGAGGGCTCAATCACCATTTGAGCCTCCATGCACCTAGTCAGGGAGCTATGTGGAGCACATAATTTCTTCTGCTTCTTTCAGTGTAAGGCTGCAAAACAGGTTTAGACTAACTCATTTACAGCTGTACAATGCCAGCACCCAGGAATTCAACAGTCCACATAAATACAGACCCAAATTATCTTTTGTAACACGCTTATAAAGAGGAACTGAAGAGCATTTCCATGCTCTGCATGGTTTGCATTACCGGTGATTTTTTTTTTTTAACGTAATCCAATACATTACAGCTAAATCTGATGAGGAAACAGCTCACTAGAGTCCCCAAAGGATTGTTTTCCTGTGTTCCCTGATTTATGACTGTTTGATTTCACTTTCATGTGCTGGATTTTTAACTGCAACCTACCCATATCCAAGTTTCAGCCCATATGCCACTCACTGCTAGTTACAGACCAAGGGGGACTCATATCCCTTCCCTCACCTGCTCTGAGGCCTGATCCTGCCCTTACAGCAAAGCCCACTTGTGGTCTATAGAACCCTACGCTTTACGCTTTGATGCGCACAGTTTTCCTACCATGTCTCTCCCTTAAACTTCCCAGCGTCAACTTTTGAGTTTCTCATTTTCCAGAGTCCCTTTTATCTATCAGATGGTCTCTGACTTCAGGGCTCACGAGAGCCGCCTTACAGGTACCAGCAGCATTTCCCTATGGCGGTTTGCAGAAAGCATGGGCAGCATCCTTTAAACCCACTTCTCTTTTGTTATCCAGAGTCTCTTCTCCACCAAAACCATGAGGGGCTGCTGGCAGTAAGCTGCTCCCATTGCCTGGTGTTTCCATCCCTTGGGACAATGGAAAGGAAAGGTGCTAATGATATGATATCCATTTTGCAGCTGCAATATGCTTCTAGAGGGAGATAATCTAATTGGTACCTTATTACTGGAGCACTTTAACAGCAAAATCAGTGACAGGAACGTGCGCGCTGAAGTGCTCGGTCATTTGGGGAGAGTTGATATGAGCTGTGGTGGCTGGGCTCATCACTGTGAACTCTGAGAAAATTAGATAGAGGTGAGCTAAGAAAGAGAAATTCCTGAACTAAGCTGAACTCTGTTTGGATCCCAGAAAATCCCAATTAATTTCCCCTCTTATTCCTCATTTTCTGGGACAATTTGGTTCCAAAACCTGCAGCTCAGGACCTCTGATCCCAAAACTTAACTTCTGAAAATCAGGGGGAGCTGGCATGGTTTGGGGAGCCTCTACTAAAATGGAACTTGTGTGTAAATCAGCGCAAGACACTGCCAGGATGCACCAGCCACTGAGGGTCTGCTGACATCCTTTGGGGCTTTATCCCTTGGCCTCATCTGTGCGATGGGGGCACCTCCAACCTCCTGGTGCTGCTGACACCGAGGTGGTCATAAACCACAGCCCAGCCGACAGAGTGCAGCTGAGTCTTCATCTGAATATTCACAAGGGGAAAAAAAGCTATTTTATTCAGTTCATTCCTCCTATTATTCTTCTTTGCACATGCTGCGTTTGTTTTTGTCATTAGGTTTCCAGTGTCCCTAATAAGATATTAATGAGATGCTAATTCAACATGCAAATTACAGGAGACTGGCATGGAAAGGTTGCTATATTTAGAGCCAGAGCAGGATTTTAATGGCTGTCTTCACCCATCTTGTGCCTTTTGTCAATTGCTTCCTTACTCCGGTGAGCAGCCTCGCATCCCTGAAGTGTCTAGATGACCTTGGAGGTGAGGAGAAATGACAAAAATTCTGGACCTGTGTTACCATAGTAGAATGAAAAAGACCCCATTGTGTTGCAGAGACACTGTCAAAAGGAAGCCCTCTTCTTCTAAAAAAAAAAAAAAAAAAAAAGACCTTGGACCCTTACCCATTCAGGAGCAATAGCAAGGGGAGGGGATGCCCTGAGAAATGAGATGCTCATTGCCACATTGCAGAGTTCGGGAGTGATGCCGGGATCGAGATTTGCCCCCATCACACAACCTGGTCTGGAGGAGCAGAGGGAGAGGAGAGGGGTGCCTACATATCCTGTGGTCCAGCACAGGCAGCACAACCTGTCCCGTGGCCTGACACATAGACAGGGGCTCTGCTCCTCCATCCGTATTCACAGTGGGGCTGTGTCTGCCTTGAGCTCATTGCAAGCATACAAGTAGTTTGCTCTCTTAAAACAAATGCTGTTGGAAATGTTGCCCTAAGAAAGCAAGCAAGCCACGTGCTCAGGTATTGAGGGATGCTAAATAATCAGGATGGGACCTTCCATTTCCACCACCTTTGCATTCCCATGACATGCATCTCTCCCACAGCCAGTGCGAAAGAGCACTTTCTCGCATCTAACCTTGAGGGCCAGCTTAGCAAGTCACACCAGAGCTCAAGGCTTCTATTTTGTCACCTGGAAACTGAGAATAAGGATGCAGCCTTCTCTTTATAAATGTTGTAGCACCACTGACTACAAATAGAGGTTTTTAACCACAGTGCCTTTAAAGGTGTTCAGGCCTGAAAGAAGACCTAGGTACTGAAAGCAACATGGCCTTTCTTGCCAGAAGCTGTTATTGAGTACCCTTACCCTGGAGGTTATCATGAGAGGTTTGAATCACGAGACGCTTGATAACCATGTCCCATTGCATTCTTAGGGTCAGCTTTCAGAGTGCTGGGACACCCTGCCCTGAAGCAACAGAATTATGCTTCCCATCACACCAAGGACCAAGCCCTTCAAACTGACAACTTTGGGATGCTTTTAAGAAATAGATTTTTTTTATTATTATTATTACTACTGAAAAGTGCCAGCAGCAAGCTCGCTGTCTCATTTGCTGTCACCATGTTATCATGTGCACATCAGATGGCTCCAACTACAGTGCACCCCCAACCCCTGTCAACAGTCATTCCCATGGTTACTCACAATGAGGCATTTTTGTGACTCGCAAAATGCTAAAACATCCTTTTTCAGTCTGTAAGGAGACACACACCTAAAGGGACTGGTTTACAAAGTTACCGAGTCCCCTAAACTGGACTCCCAGGTCGTGGAAACCCGTCGCGGCCCTTGAACCACGTGTTTGCTAGGGCAGGCATTGACTCATTCAGTGTTTGCAGACTGCCTCACCTACCAGGCTTCTGGCCCACGAAGTGCATTTTTAGTATTACTCTGTTTTTAGATATTACCCTGAATTTCTGGCCAGACCTTTACTTGCAGACAGATGGCCCCATGGGTCTGACACTTCTCACATGTTTTGATCATTTGCATCAGCCAAGAAACTGGCTCCTATTTTATGGATTTATTTTTTTTCCTCTGCATCACAGTCTCCAGACTAAAATGCTACCAAAATCTCTGCGGACTTCTCCCTCCCCCAGTGGTTTCAGCTGGTTTTATTGCTCTGAGGCACCAGACAGTTTTGTTAATAACGGTAAATCCTTTTAGCCTCTGGTTAGTGCAGGTTGTGCTGTGATTGACAAGGTAATAAAAGTGTTAATGAGAGAAACTGGCACAGCCAGAGATCAATAGTTGCCAATAAGAAAAACAATTCTGATACTTAATTTTGTAGAATTCCCCCAAAGCGGTTGAAAATACATCACAATCGGTCTATTTTATTGTTTAATGGATGTTCTCTCCCTGGTGCTCTCAGATAGAGATCAGATTAACTAGTGATAGGGCGAAATGGCAAAGAAGGGAAGAGGATCCTCGTTCCTCCCAAGTTTGCAGGACTGTTGGGACATGGAGCTCTAGGGCAAAGCCATTTCTGAAATAAATGTGTTTGGGGCTACCTTTCCCAGCCAGATGATTTCCCCCAATCGCTCCTTCTTTGTGCACGTTTTTCCTGCAGTACAAATATAGGGAGAGAAATAACACACAAGGCCAGCTGTAGTGCCAGTGGTCACATCTAGGTTATGGCCATAAGACCAACCATAAGCAAAAATGCTGCGTCAACTGTGCTGCCCCAAAGGGCAAAGCTACAGAGATGCTGAAGGAGCCAGGGCAAATGCCCTTTCAAAAAAAGCAGTTTTAAGATTAGTGCCAATCTGGGTTTCTGAGAGCTAAGCAGAGTGGTAAAAGCAGATGAAGCCCATACAAGATGAAGCACAGATTAACATCAGTTGCTTGCTAACAGACTGCCGTACATGGCACAACCCTGTGTGGCCCTAAACACCCTGTAATACCCTAAATCTCCTCACAAATCTGTCTGAGGCCAGATGCATATAAAAGCCTAATCCCATTTCAAGGGCAGCTGTTAAACATAGGAGAACGTGCACTAGCAGTAGGAAGCACTGCCAAACTGGGAATGCAATGAGAGGACAGAAACAATTTCAAGAGGGGTGCAGAAAGGCTGTAAGTCAAATGGAAGAGAGTCTGCTATGCATTCATGAAAATATGGAGAAGGGGAGAAGGACCAGCCCTTTACAACACAAAAATGACTGCGAATACATTTTCCAGAGGCTGGTTGGATTATGCACGGATGGTAAAACTATTTGGACAGCTAACAGATGACAGCTTGTGCGGTCCCACTGGTTGTGCACATGGTGTCCTAGCAAGTCAAAGTGAAACACTAAAGGAGGCCTCTCCACGTGGGCTGTGCTCATGGAGGACACCATTGTGAAACCCTTTCCCAGGCAGGACAAAGATATCCCCAGCTCCAGTTCTGACAGCAATAATTGTTGATACATACACATTATTATCTGACAGAACATTTCTGTTTCTGCCCCTGCATTATGAGAGGTTCAAGGCATTTTGTTGAGCTGGGGAACACAGAGGGACAACAGAGGATACTGGTGCAGGGCTGACTTTGGGCTTTAAGCCCAGCAGTCACCAAAATTGGTGGCAAAACTTCACCTGACTTGAGAAACAGCAGAGCTTGGGCAATGTTGAAGGCTTTTAGAAATCCCTCCACCCGTTATTTTTATGCCTAGGAATAATACTCATGCTCTAATTTAGACTCTTCTAGTATTACATGTCACAGGTATCTGTGGGCTTTAGGGCAGGCCTGGGGAGGCTGGGGAATGCAGATGCTCTCACTTCACATCAGGAAAGCTCTGCACAGTGGTAAAGCCAGGCTAATTTTTCAGCTACCCAAGTATGTAGATAGCAGCATACCAGAGGGCTGCTCGTTCCTGAAAGCTTTGGTGTGAGCTCAGAGGTGCTGTGAGCTATGCTCTCAGCTGGCCAGAGGGGAGTCGTGCCTGAATTTTCCAGCACGGGCCCTTCAGCTTGTGACCAAAGCTATATGGGGCTGATCTGCAGGTCCAGTCGGGCACGCAAAGTCTCCAGAGGCAAACTCTGCCAAGGCAAGTACTGATTTCTCCTGAGCAAATACAACTACAGAAGAGCCAAAAAAGGGTAGCTAGATCCAAATTTGTTCTTCCTTCCCCCTCCCATCCACAGCATAATTAAACAAGTATTTCTGCCTGTAAAGAGAAGAGAATAATTGGAATCAAAGAGCATGAAGGGGGAGATCAGCATGAAATGATACCCAGATGACACCAAGGGGTTTGGCTTATCCCTTTGGCTTTATCCCCCTTTTCTTGTCCTGTCTGTATTAATGTGGTGCTAAAACCTTGTATTGTCTGACTGCATTATTATTAATGGCAACTGGTACCCCAGAGGTCAGGGTGGCACTGCAGCTTGCCATTCACTTTAATTATCGACGCACATCACCAGCTTGAGAAATAAGAAGAGATAAGGTGAGGATTATTGAATCCCAGCTTATGCGGTGTGTTATCATACATTCTACACCCAAATCGGTTCCTATCAGCCTTTCTCAGCTCACTGCGGGAGGGGAGGGGGAAGCAAGAAGGTCTCCCTTTTACATTTTAATTTTGCCCACATCTTTACAAATTTGGCCAAAACCAAATTCTGACCATCACATTAATGGTTACATCTGCCCAGGGGCTGGCTTGTGGCCACAATATTTAGATATTTAGCTCTTTAGATATCCCAATATTGAGGTATTTAGCTCTTTAGAAACCCAAATATTTAGATGTGTCTGCAGGAGCTGGTGTTGTACTTCAGGACTTTCACTGAGACAGGTCATGTTATAAGTATGTGGCTTAGTCTCATTTGGTAGGACCAGATCAGACTAAAGAGAACTTAAAGATGTAGATAAAATTCACCATTCTCTGATAAAACTCACCATTCACTGTCATTTTACCCATCTCAACACTAAACTAAGCAAGCTGAAGCAAAACAGGGGAAGGGATGGATTTTCCAATCAACGAAAAAGATGAGTAAGATCTCAAGTGCAGTAAATATTTTCCCAGCAGAGTCCTCCCAACCTGAAAAGCAAGCTCTTATGTGGCATATTCAAAGAGAGAGAGAATTGCTGGGTGGAAAAAAATGAACAGATTCCCTGCATCTGCAGAGAGTCCCCTCCACATAGTGGGCATTGCCACTAAAATAATATTAACGTATTATTTATGGAAATGTATGCAAAAGCTAAACAAGAGAAGCTATCCATATGCGCTAAGCTAATTTTGAAAGGCAGCTCAGAAAAAACGGTAGCGTTTTATCTATCCTGTCATTTACAAGCCACGTAACTCAGCTCTTGAGTTCCAACAGATGGCACTCTCCCAAACATAACTCGTCCTGTTTGTTGGTGATAAAACAAGATTAGGAGAAAGGGGGGTTTTAATAAAGCTTTCTGTGGGGAACACTGCCCAAGCCACTATATGGCTTTACCCCATTTTCATGCAAGGCACACGTACTTTGTTAGCATTTCTTTTAGTACTTCCAATTACGATCAAGAGGCAGGTAGGCCCGCTGCATGAGTTAAAGAAAAGGTCTTTGACAACCCCCTTTCTGTACTGAAGCAACGAAATATATATATGCGCAGCCTCAAACACTTCGCTCCCTTTCAAAGCATGATGATTACCTCTTGCAGACACAATGACAAGAGGTGCCTTTGGCAATCCCACGGTCTCCTTCTCCTTCTGAGAACTGGCAGAATGAGAGGGAAGAAAAGCCCAGAAGCCTTTTTTAGCCTCCTTATTTTTCTTTGTCACATCATTAAGGGTTCAATGAATCTCCAATTAAATTTCCCTGACTGCTGTCAACATTTTGATTGATAGGCGTCCTTGGATCAACCTCAGTAGGGCATGTTGTTGCACTGAGCCCCCCTTTCCCCTCACCATCCATTATCAGCCCCTTGTCATCATTACCTTCACATGTCAGTTCATTTACCACAGAAACGGTGTCACCAACTAATAGGGGCAATAGAAAAACATTTGTTACAAATAAGGAAAAACTCTAATAAATCAGGTTACACTTCAGTCTGAAACTCATGGAGAAACCGTATTTCTCCAGCATGCTTGTTCACAAGTTGCCCTCTAAAATATTTTTTCCTGTCCTTACATAAAACCCTAAACAAAACACACACACACAAAATATACTCATTCTCAGAAGGAACAAACAAACAGGGCAGAGCCATTGGATTTTGGATTTTCTTCATTTGAACCAAAAAAAATCTGAATGCTTGAGTTAACTTCAAGCCCCTGATACACTAATGATATTTAAGCTACAGAAGCTAGGAGTCCTTGCTACTGACACTGTCCGGAGATTTTCTACCAAAACATTTTTTCATCAGAAAGCAAATACTTTGTAAAAATTAAAGCCATTTGTACAAAAGGGTCATTCATGATGAATTTCAGATTGCAAAAAAGAAATCAAGAAGAAGGGAGCAAGATATTTTAAGCTTCTTGAAATGTCATATTTTTGAATTTCATGTGTTTTTAAACTTGAATTTGTAATAAAAAATTATTGTTAAAAATGAAATGTCCAAAGCACAATGTAAAATTTTAAATTTATCAAAGAAATTATGTATATTGATTTAATTTGATTTCAAAGAAAGATAAAAGTTTCCTTTTGACTTTTGCAGTCTCAGGACAGAGTTTGGCTCTGCTTGGGAACTTCTCTGAAACTCAGAAATTCTATGTGAGGTGGTAAAACTGTTCTGTTTGGCACCAGCACAAGGAGCAGTGCACACAGACTTCAGGTTACATGCGTACCCTCCCAGTGACCTGGCTAGCACAATAGCCAGGTTTTTGCTCCCTGTTTGTTCAGCATTTCGTGGAGTAGGAATCTGTCTGTGACAGACAAGCCTGTCCCTGCAGTGATTTATCATATAAAAAGGTCTTTATACATTACACACCAAGGACTCTATCCCCAAGGACTGACACACAACCATCGCTGCAATCCCTCTTCTCCTTTTTTCTTCTCTTCACCATCAAAGCACAGAAACACCCCTAGCTGCTTGCCAATTGACAACCCAGCAGGGAAGATCTGCTCTTCAAGAATAAATAAGGAAACCCAGAACAGCCTTGCTAAATTATTTGCAAATGAAACCTAACTGCAAATGTGCTGCAACACACCATCATCCCCATGCAGGCACCAGCTCCTGATACGGAACGAGGTCAGCACACATTGCCCTGAAGCCATTAGGGCTCAGCAAGCCACAGCTGCCATTCATACGAATGAGTTTCATCCTTTGCTAGGGGTTTTTCCTCCACAGTAAGGGGTAGAGGTGTCAGTGCAACATACTGGACAATTTTACTCAAGCTCCAGTCCAGTCCTTACCTCTAGTTCCCACAAGCTCCATCTATTCCAAGGGAGACAGTCAACCTCACAACGGGGGAAGACTAGCTTTTTCCTTAGGGGATGTTTGGAAGGCCATCTAAGCAATTAAAAAGATTCACTGCTATTGAAACCAAGAGGATTCATGCTCTTAAGCCCCAGGGATCCTTGGTTCATCAATCCACCAGCACACAATTTTTCCTACCTGCTTATAACTGATTTTAGCTGATGCATTCAGGAGCAGCAGGACAGTGGGTTCACACGGGGCAGCGGCTGCTTGGTGAGCAGAGGACGCAGGTTTGCAAAGGCCGCTCTGGAGCACCACAACACTGTGCAATTTGCACTGATTTATTATGCAATTAGCAGTGGGTGCAGCTCAGCACACTCTCTATGAGAGACAACACTGGCAAAGCTCAGTGCTTAAAGCTGACTTCATACTCAGGCACCTAAATAACCACCCTGGTTTTCTTCACCAATTTCAATAAGAATTTTGTCTGAAAATGAAAGTAACTTCTACAGATTCTCAGTGCTGAAAATCTCGATCAAAGACCACAAAACTAGGACCCATGATTTTAAACGGATGACTTTCACACAGTCTTACTGTACTAGACACTACACAGACATAGACCAGAGACTTAGCTTACTGTAAAGCCATAGTGCAAATGCTTACTATGAAATGGAGATGCATAAACAAATTGGAAATGAGGGATTCCTGTGGGAAATCAAGTCATATTGTAGCTATAAAAAACAGACGCACATGGGAAAGGTTTTCAACACATATACATAGACCATATAAACACTAGGCACGCGAAGGCTGGGTGGATCATGTATGGCTCCTTCCCATACCCAGACCACGCCATCAGATGGCAAAATATGGGGTGAATGTCACCTTGCAAAAGGCAATGAGATTTCAACTGCCCGATTTTCCCTGCAACTTGCTTCTGTTCGGTTGAAATCCTCTGTTTGCAGCAAAACTCTCAACTCCTGGGCCCCTCACAATGTGGATCAGAAAAATGACAAAGTTACCCACTGCGTTTCTATTGAATATTTGTTCCAGTGGCTGCCGCTCGCTCACTGAATAAAGGGAGTCAGGGCAAGACAATTACTGGGGTTTTTTTCAGATGGTTATTCCGAGGTCTCCGAGCAGGCCCCAGCTCCCATAGCCTATTGAACGTGCCCTCAAGGCAGCTTCCCTTCCCTCTGCCATTCACAGCAGTACACCTGTTTTAATTCTTCTGTACACTATTGAAAGCCTCTAACCAAGCAAATAATTTTGTGGGGTAGAATCACTCCCCTTTGGCTAAAAAAAACCTTCTCCCAGCCCTTATAAAAACACGGGTAAAACACAGACACAGAAAAAGGAAAAATTGAAGTTACTCCTGGAGGAGAGTGTCCAGAGATCAACAAGAGCCCTTCACCATCGAGGATGGGATGTGGTGCTGCTCTTCCTATCACAGGGAAAAAGTGGGCTGCCATAATGTGTCTTTTTCCAATTTTTGTACATTTCTTTCTTTCCTTGCTAGCAAACTGAGAAGATTAAGACACAGAAATGCCAAGCCACTAAGAGAGCCAAACCAGACATCAGAGAAATAAAAATGAAATAAAACCTGACTGCACATAGCTTTTAGTGATACTGTTTGTAGGAGACGCCTGAATAGCAGTTATAAAACTAGTGAAAGGAGCTGAAGGGATAGCCCTTCCCAGCACTGCAGGCCTTGAATAAATCCTAGGCTGTCCTTGGGCATCAGATGCTGCACACCTTTTTCTTTTTTTTTTTTTGTCTTAAACCACCGGTTTGACCACATGAAGAAGAGTTTACTTAAAAACAAACCAATAAGTAATTAAGCCAGTTTTAAAAAAAAAAAAAAAAAATTTAAAAATCAATGATAACTCACAGTCTGAAGTCCAACTTTGGTGAGAAAGATCTGCAAACGCTTCCCTCCTCTAAAGCCAGGCTGCCGCCTCAGGCAAACTGGCTCCCCAGCCTCCACAGGACAGCCGCGCGTGGGTCCCAGGGACAAGTGACCTGAAACAAGGCAGCTTGAAGGAGAAGCTCGGCTCCTGGAGGACAACTTTGGCCAAAACTATGTGGAAAAGCGCTGCCTTTGCACCACCATCTGTGTGGCGAGGTGTCAGTGACAGGCACCTGCATGAGGCAAGGCACTGCCCGCTGAGTTCTGGATGGTTCTGCGGCAGCCCCACAGCCGGGCACTGCACAGCCCCTTGGCAGTGCCTCGGGGAAAAATACATTCAGGAAAGGGCAAAAAGCCACAACCTGTGAGGAGTGAGGGGGAAAAATGTGAAAAGCCCTGCAAGCACTGAGATGAGAGGAGGAGGAGGAGGGAGGGGAGGAGGCACTCCAGGCACCAGAGCAGAGATCCCCCTGCAGCCTGCAGAGGAGAGGCCCCACACCTGAGCTGAGGGGTATTTCCTGAAGGTGTGACTTATTTAAATTAATCATCATTAAATTAATCATTTTTGTGAGATGGGAAACAATCAAAAGATTATTCCTGATGACTAAGCAAACCTAAGTGCCATGAAAATGAGTTGTTCAGCATCATCACTACCAAAAATGAACTTCACTTTGGATGTGAAATATGTCTGATGAGCACAGTTAAAAAAAATGGAGGGTTAATTTATGGAAGTGAATAAAATAAGAATTTTCTGACTGTCCAGCAGCTGTTTAATAGGGTATCTGCTATCAACTGGCAATTAAGAAGTGTAAAGGGGAGCAAATCCAGTGAGAGAACAGGAGTTGCTAAATTCAGCGTAGCTCGGCTTTCCTGGACCTCAGTCAGCTCAGCACAGCTCAAATCATGAAGAGAAACCATCAGGAACTACACAAAAATAATTAGCAATAGATTGCAAAGGACTTCTGAAAGTATTTTACAGTATTAGATTGAAAGGAAATTTTGCATTTTCTCCTCATATGCCTCCCAAACTAAAGCTCAGCTAGGAAGAAATATGAGGGTCAGAAAGCTACAAACAGTGAGCAGGGAACTTTTTACCCAGCTATGCCTGCAGCTGGGCTGGAAACTTTTAGTCTGAGTCATAACACACATTTCAGAGAGAGGCATACGGTTTTGCTATGAAAACTCAAGGCAAAAGGACACGCACCGTATCTCTCGGTGAGCTGTTTCAACAGTTAATTCCTTCATTGTTAAAATCTGCCCTTTGTTCTGTAGCCTTCAGCTTTCAGCCTTCAAATCTCCTCTCACCCTTGTGTGCTCCGCTGAAGAGCTCTTTAGGTAAAGAAAACATGGCTACGTTCAGTCTTTGATCAAATCACTTTTCGGTTTGCTCTTTGTCAAGCTGAATGTGCAGAGCTTCTGGGCAGCTCCCACATCTTTCATTTTGAAGGGCAATCACAGAAAATGCAAGGCATTATTCCAGGAGCAGCTTCACAGGGGCTCAATACAGACCTTATCCTCTTGGCCCTACCTCTTTTAAAAGACCATCATATCTACATAGCAGTATCTTTTTCAGGACAAATAATCACGCTAAAAGCAAGAAGCTAGGCAGTCCCCCAGATTGGCACAAGACACCAGCTATTCCCCAGCTCTGCATCTTGCATCCTGCGAATTCAGGGCAGCTCGCACACTGACCATAAGGGGATTAACACAGACCAAAAAACATTACCCGGTTACCCCTGCATCTGTCCCAGTGCATGAAAAGATGAAAAATTATAACGACAGGGAAAAAGAAAGAAGAGCACGTCAGTGTGGGGAAACAAAGCCAGCGTATCAACCACTAAAAAAGACCCAGGTAAAAAGCTTGTCCCCAGGTGTTTGCCTTGCTGCAGGTTTCCGTAGCTGAGGATTGGTTAGCACTGTTTTTACAGGTGCTGAGTAAAGCAAGAACTGGTGAAGGCTGCTAAAGTGCCTTTCAGTGATAGAGCAAGCAAGGGCTTGGGCTGGGTATGCTCAGCACATCCACGTTACTCCCTGCCTCCTGCACTGGCAGGCAAATAGATAGCAGCACTAGGAAGAAGAGACCAAACAATTAAAAATATTCAAATACACAACACAAAGAACTCCACTCACTTTAAAGCACTGCTTCATTTAGCGTCTGGGGTTTTTTCCCCTTAATCTTAACCCACTAACTCACTAATATTTAGCTTCAAAAAAGAAATAAAATGAAGGATTTCCTCCTAGCTGTGTGTATGAAGGGAGGCACAGACTGGAACTGTTTGATGTCCATTTTACTGCAATAAGTGGGTAAAAATGCAGATAAAAGTAAATGATACATAATTATTATCACCATTAACACCATCTGTCATCACCCATGTGTGCTGGTGGGTATATTATTCATATTTTTTAATATATATACATATATATACACATACACACAAACCTGGACATAACCACCCCCAGACAGCAGATTCTTCAGGACAGAGCGTCTCTCTTTGCTCCGCAAACTGCAGCACCACGGTCCCAACCCAAGGGGACTTGTAATGTACCCTTGTAATGTACCCATCAGCACTCAGGGGAGACAACGGATGCAAAGCAACGCGTGGCTCCCAGCCCCTCCGGTCATCCGAGGGGGCAGAAAGGCTCCGTAAGGCGACATCAGGCCCAGAGACTTCTCTTTATAAGGGCAAAAATAATGGTTTAAATATATGATATCCAGCTCCTCCAGGGAAAGGCCTCCTGTTTTATTCTATTCTCACAATGTCCCACAGCTGTGCCTTTGAACTAGACATTTTTTCCATTGTTAAAGAGTTGTGACATTTTCTTTATTTAGCATTTGAGGTTTTATTTAAAAATACGAACACCAAATTGTAAATCTTAACCAGGAACAAGAACCATCTGTGCATACTTATAAAGTGCACTGGCTGGAGATACGTTAATGATGGAATACGGCACACATGCAAATTCCTGCTTGGGATATATTTTTAAAATGCTCCTTTTCTACAGAGGAGGCAAATGACTAACTGCTTCTGTTGTTTAGGTGCTTGAAGTGGAAAACAGGCATTTCTGCTGTTCTGCTTCCATTCCTAGGTGCTAAGACCACACATGTACAATAAAGATAAAGCAATCCACGAATGATCAAGACCTTGGCACAAAATCCCTCCCTTCCCCTTGCCCCCAGGCTAGATAATATCTGGACTAATTGCTGCCTGCACATGTATGTCAAACTGTCCCAGATGGTTTATGATTTATTGTTGCAAAATGAAAATCGATCTAAAAACATGTAAATGAATCCAAGGTTAATCACACTTCTGCTACTGACTCCAACTTCCCCACTGCACACCTTCAAAAATAGGTCTTCTGTCCATGTTTTTCCCTCATCCAAAACCAAATTTAGGTGCCTAAAGAGTTACCTAGTTGGAATCTAAGCCACCAAAGTCTAACCGTGATCCTGAAAAACCATCACACAGCTGTTGCCTACACACAGCTCACCTAAATTCATCAGGCACCATGCTAGACTGCCAGAAAGTTTCCAGGTGCTCCAGTCCTGCTCTGCATGCTGGAAAAATCAAGGCCAAGCCACTGGGTTTCTGCTCACACGCAATCCTAATAACAGCCTCAAAACGAGGGGGTGCCTCACCCATTTCCCTTGGGCTTGCTCCAAGGCCTCCCGCCTCTGGGGATTTCATGTCAAATGCAGTGGGAGCTGCTACTCAGAGAGCAAGATGCGGTCCTTGTCCTGTTGTGGTGGATCTGGACCGCTTCACTGAGCGATCCCAACACCAGGGAAGAGCATGCTGACCCCCTTCCAAACAGTATAGCCGTGCTGGAAGAAATTAAAGATGGCTTTGGCCAGGCAGGTAACCAAAAAGATCTTGTGTTCCTCCTTCTATTCCATAAATAAGCATATGCATTGAAAAATAATGCATGGTTGGACTGACCCTTTCCAGCTCATTGGCTGCAGAAAAGTATTTTAAAAATTACTTTAATACATATTTACCCAATGGACCAGAATGATTCACTTTGGCACATGAATATGCCTTATTAAAAGCTCCTTGCACACAGGTTACTCAATCCAGCCCTTTTTTTCACCTCTCCAAGGCAGGTATGAAATACCATGCTCATTACATGTAAGTCTGGGGGACCCAAGTTATTTCTCCTATCTCCTGCTAGAGTGCCTTAAAAAGAGCATAATAAAAATGGTTACAGTTAGTGTTGCAGATGCTACAAACTGGCCAAAGAAAGTCCATCTGTAACCAAAGCCAAGGGATGAGCCAGCCTGGGGTGGCAAGCCTTTAGTAGAGCCTGTTGTGATAGGACAAGGGGATAATGGTTTTAAACTAAAAGAGGGTAGATTTAGACTAGATATAAGGAAGACATTTTTTACAATGAGGGTGGTGAAGCACTGGAACAGGTTGCCCAGAGAGGTAGTGGAGGCCCCATCCCTGGAAACATTCAAGGTCAGGTTGGATGGGGCTCTGAGCAACCTGATCTAGTTGAAGATGTCCCTGCTCACTGCAGGGGGGTTGGACTAGATGACCTTTGAGGTACCTTCCAACCCAAACTATTCTATGATTCTATGATTCTTCCCACCCTCCATATAAAGCTTCCTGCAGAGGGTGCAGCCCCCACGGCACAGCATGTTCTGAAAAGGCTCGGTTTTCAGCAGGGTAAGAAAACCTTCCCATTATCCTCATCCTCTGTGACAGGTCAGCCCACCCGCTACATGAGCCCGCATCACTTTACGTGTTGGGGCCGAGTAGCGCCTGAGCAGCCTCGGGGACAAACGCCTTAATTGCCGGTAATGCAATAGCTCCACTTAGCACCCGCAAAGCGATTCAAAAATGGAATCAAACACTTTCTGGCTACACATTTAGGGAGCAGCCGGCTGTGTTGGCATGTTACTCCATTACTTAACCACTGGGTCATATATCTGTGACTACAGATGGCTTTTACATCCGTGCCTCTTAAGCAGCATCTGATACCAACACCGAACCCTGGCCCAAGGGAAGAGATGCATCCGTTCTGACCAGAAACACTTTTTCCATTAAATTAAACACCATCTCATCCAAGGCATCAAAAGGTTTTTCTGCAGCCCCATTAGACCCATGGAAGCAGCCTTCCTCATCTCCAGCATGGGAAGCACTTCCCGGCTGCAATTCAGCTGCAGCTCTGCCTTGCAAAGGATGAGAATTGGCAAATAAAATTACCTTTCCCCATTGATCTCTCACCAGCAGCCCAGGACACCCACACTGCTTCCCATGGAGTACTTCTAGCAATGTTTCTTACTGATATTTTTCCTCCAACTCCCCTCTCCCCTTCACCTGGGTCTTTTCTCCCAGGCACCTCCAAGGCACTCGCAGCCTCCAGGAATGGCTGCAAAAACATCATCATGCAAGTATTTGCACCATAAACCTGCTGGGCTTAATGCTGACATGGCTACAGCAGCTTAGCTGTTGGCTGCACAGAGAAGGTAATGCAGAAGATCAGCAAAAAACGCTTAGGCTACCTGAGCCAACGTACCAGCAAACTCAGTGACAGTTCAAAATATAAAAGCAGAATGGTCTTACAATCAGATCCATGGGGCATCAGCTTATCAAGTATCAGTATGAAAGTATTCACACTATGGATCCTGCTGTAGGCCAGGCACTCCATGGCACAGAGAAGAAATGGTACAGATCACAAACTCATGGCTTTGGCTTACTGTACTTACACAGCTTTCAGCAAATGCCTCAGTGGACACTTGTGGTCTCTCATCCCTATCCTCAACCAGAAGCTAAACATCCAAATGCCTCAACTTTATCAGAACTACGCACTTGCTTAATATTTTGATGCCTATGGTTATATAGTGAAAGATTGTTTTGTTCAAGGAAAACAAGGATGGGTGAAAATTGTATAAAGCTCCTCAGGCCATATTTCCTTATTTGCATGCCTCCCATACAAGGGAAGCCACATACGGCAGCAGATCTTTTCCTTTTTCTTTTTCTACTTGTAGAATAATCCTCCAAATTATTCCATGTTATTAAGGACCCATGATGTATAAAATAAGATGTGAGCAGTACCATATGACACACTTCAGGATAACCAAAACCATTTGTTTGACTGAGAATGAAACTTTTCATTCCATTTTTGAGGACAGGCTTTTCACCTTGGTGAAAGAATTTGCTCCCAAAATTAAAAACTGGGGCATTTCTTCTTTATTTCCCAATTTTCTCCTTGTTTCCACACACCTCTTGAAAATATCTGTCCTTCTTTCTTTCACCCAAAACTGCTTCCAAAGCTCAGCACACACTTGCAAATAGAAAATCAGCCCAAACCCCACTTTTATAGCAAACATTGCCCTCACCCCAGTAATTCTGCTACAGAAGCGACACAGAAGTGAGGACTTTGCTTTCTTCCTATGTAAATATTTAACTGGCTCAGACCCGATTTGCCTGGAGAGTCAAGCCTTCTCTTTTCATTGATTACTCTGCTAACTTCTTATTAGTGCTGAAGATCATCTCCTTATCTTTAGAAAGAAAGTTGGAATAAACTTGGAAATGAAGAAGTATTTAGTGGGGAGAAAGAGGAGCGAGGCTTCAATGCTGAGAGCAAAATTGGTTTGAAATCTTCATTCTAAAGGCAGATGGGTAATGTGGAAGTTCCTGTTATTTTTTTTTAAAGTTTCCTAACAAACATTTTTTTTTCCTATGGTTTCTTGAAGCTATGAAGCAGGCTACCTCTTACTTCAGTAACAGGTCCACAAAAAAAAGGAAATGCAGAGGAAAGAAAAAAACAGGCCATTTCAGAAAGCCCTCAAAAGAGATGCAAAGAATGAATATTAATCTTCTTGTCCAACGAGAGCAGGAGGGCAGGATTAGTGCAACGAAGAGGACTGAGAATGAGGATTTCTTTTTGCAGCCAAAGGGTACAATTACACACCTCTTAGGGGCTTACCTGGCAGGACTGCCCACTGAGCAAGTTAATTGACAGAAAAAGCCAGGTTTTCAAAGAAACTGAGCTCCCAGCCCCTGCCATTAGTAGCGGGGCCCTCCTTTTGGGCATAAAGCTGCCGCCACTCCTCTCCAAAACGAGTCCTAATAAAACATAGATGATGCCAACTGGGTGGAGTTTTCAAGCCTGCTACTCAGTTTGATCAAAGGTACTTGTTTCTATTTCAGTATTTCCCAACATTGTAGCTGAACCAGTTCAGAGTAAAGAATCAGGCAATAATGAAAATTACTCCATTCAGAAGTTAACATTTCTTACATGATTAGAGATATATTTAATCTGCCACCAGTGCTGGGGAGTGCAGCATCGTAGCAAGAAAAGCTATTTTGTTGTTTTAAAACCTTTTGTCTTGAAAACGCATTCTCAAATCCATCAGTTTCTTGCTAAAGGAGGAAAAAAACCCACACCCCAGAAATGAAAGAAATGAAATGCAAACTCTATGGCAAAAAAAACCATTCAGGTTAATATTTTGAACCCCAGCATTAGAAAATACAAGGTTATAGTTGCCATAGCGACTACAAATCAATTACTTTACACATAGCTATTACAATATTAAAGTAAACGTGTCCACAGTCAAAACTACTCTGTAGCCTCGTGGGGACTAAGTTAAAATTGTTGTGGAGCCCTGAGCACAGTGGTAATGTAAATGCATTATTACATGATTTTTTTCTTTAATTTTTTTTTTCTTTGCATTTCAATGTGTTTAAGCCCCTCAGCACCGCAGTGCAGTTGAATGGGGGGAAGTGGGATTTCTCCTCCCTAAAACCTGTCTGATTTGGCCTTATACAGGCCTGAACAGCTACAGGGGACCCAGATGAGCAAGGCCAGATCTGCAAGAAGACATCAACTTTCATCAGGTCCTGCCACTCATCATGAGTCTCTCTGCACCGCCTTTAAGGCTTAAGTATCTACATGAGGATGACGAGCACCTCCAAAAAGTCAGCTGCAAGGGTGAGCATGGCTCCCTTTTGCAGTGCACCTGTTACGGGATGCCAGTTACACAAGCCCCAAATCCACGGGAATATCCACTAGAGCTAACATATTTTCATGCATGTCCTAATGGCTCTTGGAAGCTGATTTCTACCCATGTTAAAAGAAGAGTGTCACTATGGTTGCATACTGTGTTACAGCTCTAGCAGCTTTTTCTCTTAATAAGCGTCCTTTGGGGGACAGCAATGATGACAAAAATTCACATTTCTGAGCCAGGTGCACCCCGTTCAGTCCCAATGTGGCACTGTGGACTTCCCTGGGGCCAGAGAGGGGTGAGCTCAGACCCGTTCATGTAACCTAATCATTTGCGATGACATTCAGAAAGTCTGAAAGCTTATTGATTTGTTTTATAATCATATTGTACATCCTTAAGGGCCAAACAAGTGCCTGATTTAAATGATTGGCTTGATTTTTTTTTTCCCCTCCAGTTCATTTTAGCAAAGGGTGATAGCACTTACTTACCGCCATTAGCAGACGTGCAATTTACATTTGGGCTTTCAGGTCTTCTACCCCGATAGAGGCAAATGTCAAAGCAAAAGGGGATGATGCCTGAGAACCCGCCTGACCTGATTTTTTCTTAATTTTTAAACTGTTTTAAATTTTTTTTTCTTTAATTTTTCTGCCTGCTAGAAGGCAACAGTCCCGTTTGCTTCTGCCCTCCCCCATCTTGCATTACCCTGTGTCTGCACAGGAATAAGCCAGGATGATGAGCATCAGCTACCATTTTTGTTGTAAAAGCTTATCCAATAAGCTAATGGTATTCTCCCAGTGTAGTCCGACTAGTCATCATTTTCCAAACACCAGGAGAAGTGTTGGGCCATGAACTGACACCCAAAATTGTTAGGTAGGAAAAACATAGTTTAAAAAAAGCATATGCCATGTGCCACAAAATTGTCACCATAAAGCTCCAGGCAGAAACTTCTTTTCCCCATTTAATTAAAATTTTTAACGTATGCCCAGAAAAAAACCCTATTGCCATTTTATTACAAACTTCTCTCTGTGCATCTCCTCCTCCAGCATTGCCTAGAAGTGGGAAACAGGGGCCTGGGAGTAGCAAGGGAAAGGGGGGCAGCCAGCACGCGGGGGAGAGGACGGTGCTGCCACCCAGCCCTCAGCCCTGGAGGATGGCTCAGGACACAGGTGGGTGCTCCGGCAAAAAGCTTGCCTGTTTTCCAGCAAAATGTCATTAAAACCTTTGAGGATAATTGGTTCCAGTTGAGACAAATGAGCATTCTCCCNTTTAGTGTTTTCATAATGTAATACCCTTTTTGCCGTAGATGCGCAATTTGTTTGCTTTTCCAAGCACGACTGTTTTCCCACCTCTTTTCCCTTATATTCTCTCACATTCATGTTTATCAGTTACGTGCAGAAATAAAACTGGTTTATGGTGAATACCATCATTAATGTGCTTTAAACACTGTTGACTTTAAAATGATCCACTCCAAAGCTCTAAAGGCATTTTGGAGATTAAAAGTATCATTCCCCTTTTAGCACAAACAATGTGAAGGCACCGAGTAGAAGGTAGAGATAGGGGAAAACCATTTCCAAAGCTGAAAGGGATTCAGGAGATTTAGCTACAGCCTATCCAGCTTAAAATAAAGTTACAGCCCTGTCCTTTCCTATGGCTCACGTCTCTGACAGCAAACGTCATTAAAGCCACACAGAGAGGCATTGCTACTTGTTCTGAATCGCTGAAACTTGATGACCAAGAAAATTACGCCAGCTAATGCAACCCCTCTAGGGCCAAGTCCTTTAGTGGATTTTTTTCTTTTCCCCTCCATTTGGGCAGGGAATACTGCTAAGGGGAAGCAGCGCAGCAGGATGTCTCCAGGCACTAGGTACACATCTTGATGGTGTTGTCAAAATTTAGAGCTTGCCCTTGCTCTGAGGATTCAGGTAGTTTTCCGAAGGTGCTAAATGTCATTTAAGCTTTCAGATGCTTTAAATCAAGTTCCCAAGATGTACCAGAATGATCTCCTACCTCATTCACCTGCAACGAGCCTTAAACCTACTTCTGCACACACACATACCCAAACTGCCTTTGCTTTCAAGTTCAGCTTCCCTCTTACGAAAAAAAACAAAAAGGCAAATTGTTCATTTTGATGTCAGACCACACTAGGCAACTTCCATACTTGGCCCAGCTTTGCTGCATAAAAGTCTCCCTTCTTTTTGTGTTTGCAGAGGAAACCAGCTCATAGTCCTTTCTCCAAGCCAGAGTGCTCCAGCCTCCCAGTAACTCACCTCTGCTTCTCTACGGCGTAACAATATTGCACTTTTGGGGACTCCCTGCATAGTTGCTTCTGATTTTACCCCTGAGCCCACGCAGGTGGGCTGAGGAATCATTCCCAGGACCCGAATCAAAGCTGTCCATTCCTGTGGCTGCTCCCGGCACGCGGCGCCTGCCATGCATCTTCAGAGCAATAACGAAGCTGTCAGTTGCAACCAGCCTTTGTGGATTACCCATATACATTTTGTTCCTGTAAAGCCTCTATTAAGGATGCCATTCCGTGATACGTATTTAAGTCAGTATCTCGGCACCACGGTTGCCTGCGTGAAAGAAACCGAGAAACTATTACTGTGAAATTGCCTGCAGCTCCTGAGCACAGGAGGTAGCAACTGGCTAATAGTTTCTTAGACAGCCCTGGCAGATGTGTCAGGTTGCTTCGCAACTGCGCACCTCGTGGGAGAGCAACGCATGCAAAACTCCCCCCTCCTAGTGTCCCCAGCTGTAATTAATCCATAGCATCATTTCTATAGTGTCAGCAGCACCATATGGACCAAGCACTATTTTGCAGGACTAACCACAGAGGAGGAAGATTGCAATTATGTGTCTGATTATTCTCCAGGGCAGCCACAGGTTGTGTTATGGAAGGCAGGAGAGTCTGAAAGGGGTGGGATTGCCACAGGTGTGGCTAAGAGGAGAAGGACGACCAGCAGAAGATGAAACAGCGGATAAAACTACCTCTCATCTTCTGTACTGCTACCATCTTACACGACACTGCTTCCGGTCTTGCCTACAATGTGAATCCAAAAAGGGCAGCTCCAAAATAAAACATATATTTGGTATTCAACTCACCAAGTTGTCCACTACATGGTACGTGTTGAGCGAGCAGTTAAGAAAGGTGCAAGGACACATGACTTTGATACCAACATAACAGCCTCCGCTACCCAAAGCATATAAAGGGCTCAAGGGAGCTCCCAATCAGAGCTGAGTGCCTGGTTTCCCACAGGTATTTAAGTCAGTAGCAGTTATGAACCTTTACAGGTCTAGGGTTAGGTGCAAAACTCCTTTAACTGTCTTTGAAAGCCTACCCTAGAAAGAGAGAAACATTTTTTAAGACAGAACAGCCTCTCTAACCCTGTATTAAAATCATTTTGTTGGCAATGCCATTATTTACCAATTATCTACTTAATTTATACATCTGTATTATATGAATAATCAGATTACATATAAGCTGATTTACTCAAGGAGACAACTAAGAAAGATTCAACGCTGTGTTTCGCTGGTGGCATCAGCATTGCAACAGCAAAACTCACTCCAGAACCCTAAAGGAGAGGTCAGTGGGTCCTCGTGCTCCCATCAGCAGCCCCAAACCGCCCCATCGGCAGGGAGATGCTGCGTTAGCTGTGCCCTGGTGCACTGTGCAATGCATGCCAGCTGCCTCCAAGGCTCCAAGAAAACCCTACCAAAACAAACAAATGAGAGCACTGTTTCCCTCCTTCCTTCCTCCCTGCAAATTTTATGTTTACCAGGAACACTTTTGTCATCAATTCAATGCAGGGAAAAAAACAGTTTATACTTAAAAAATAATAACAACTGCTTGTATTTGAATAGGCCTTATAGAGGCAGTTGAAATAAAGCAGTTATGATCTCTGTGACAGTCACTACTGCTAATGCCTATCATAAAAGCCAGTAAGGAGGCAGATACGTTGATTTATCATGCATTGCTGCTCCCATATATCTACTTTCTAATAAAAATCTGTGGAATTATTGCTTACGCTGAGCTTCATGTGCCCATATTTGTATTGCTAACTTCTCCTGGAAGATTTCAAAGCTTTATTTATGGGAGGCTTTTATCTACCCCTAGGAAAAGCGCTCGCAATGGGAGCATGCCTGCCCCCGAGACTCGAACCCGTTAAGAGTACAGATTTATACCACCCAAATTCCCCAGTGGAGAAACATGCTCTTTATCTAAGCTCTCGATTGAAGCATGGCTCCGACTTGTGCTTGCTGGCACTGAGGATACTGGCAACTGGGGATTTTTGTACGAGCCCCAGATAAGTCCTCCAGCACCATCTCTTCAGGCAGGGCCACAGGTATCACCTAAGATCAAGTCCTCCTTCTAAAGCACTTGAGCTTTGTTTCACAGTCATGGTTTTTTCCTCCCCAGTGCATTGCTTTTCTTACCTGCTTTTTAATCTTATCATGTAAGGGGTTTTTTGGGGTTTTGTTTTGGTTTGGTTTGGTTTTTTTTTTTAGTTTTTACTACCTACACATAGCTGAGAGGAGCAACGCATTATTTTGAGCCAAACTATCTTAACTATACTCTTCAGGACAAAGTGGTTCCCTATCTTTTCTCTACAATTCTTGCAGATTATGATGAATTTTGCCAGACTTAAGAACCAAAGAAACATACCAAGCGCCGCACTTAAGAGCTACAAGGTTGCGAGATGAAAAAGGTTGATGCTTTGGAGAAAAACACCAGTATTTCCTATGCAAGGCCTGCTTCAGTACGGAGGTGGATGCAGTGAAAAGTGAATTCCTGTTTCCAGCAGCAGTTTGGAGCTGTGTCCATCCTACTGTGCCCCTCCAAGCCCTTGAATTCACTCTGAGAGCAGTACTTCGCCTATGTCCATTTTCAACTGGCGTGTTGTCACAGCTCTGACTGATCATGGGGAAGGATCGGCATGTAGTGCTGAGCCAAAATGGCTTCTTTTGGGACAAATATCCTGAACCAGAGCTGCCTCTCTGGAGATGTCTCTACACTGGGATTCTTTTCCAGGTTTGGGACACCATGTCCTGTCCATGTTTTTGCAAAATCTCAGCAAGCAATCATACAATATGTGATCCCATGGGCACAGCACTGAAGGGCACATGCAAAGAAGAACATGGTTGATACATAGCATTACTTAATGGACGGATTCATATAGCACCCAGCAAGAGTTATCTTCCAAAAGTTAACTGCTGCTCCGTTTCCTGCCTTGAAACCAAACTGCAGCCCCCTGGTAGCTGCTCCATCACAGTCAAAATGCAGAGATCACTCCTAGCTGGGGATGAAGCGCACTCTGACCAAAAAGTAATTAGCATTGGCTAATTAATCAGACAACCTGCATGCATGGATTTTCTAAACCGCAGGCAAGGAGAGCCCACGGGAAAGCTAAGCCCAGTATGCACATATTGCTCCCCAAAAGGGGAGAGACACTAAGGCAGCAAAGTCAGCCCACCTTCACCATCATTTCAATTTGCCTTAGGATAGTATCAGTGTTGTAAACAACCTCCTTAGAGGAGTTACCTGAAGTATACCAGAAAAATCAGTCCTGCTTAAAGAAAAAGCAATAGAAATATTTGCATGTGTTCGGAATCAGGGCCAGCAAATTATTTCTTACATCTTCCACTTACTCCCTCATGAAAAATGTTCACAATAAACTTTTCTACATTATCTTTTTCTCTGAAATCACACAAACACAATATTGGCCCATGGAGGATTTAGGGCTTCAAAACTCTGGTTTTGCCCTTTTTCCCCTCAAAAATTTTGAACTTTTTTTTTTTTTCCCCTCTCCTGAATCTATTCAGACTATACCCGTCCAAATTGGAGTCTAGCAAATCCATCTGCTTTAATTTTCTTCTTACAAAAAGCGCAGGAGCTATTTGGATTGCAGCTATTATGACAGTCTTTTAATGGATGGGAAGGAAGAGCTGGATTTGACAGCATCTCCTCCACCAGTCTCCCCTGAAACGCTGACAGACCCCGTTGAACAGGACCCAACCGCACCTTGAACCCTAAAGTAGAGCACAGCTGTGTGTACATGCTGGCAGGGATACTGGGCAAGGGTTCACACATCTGCATGATCCTCCTGTGGCAAACAGAGCCAGGGCTGGTACCAAGCCAGCGTCAGCCACGACAAGGGCCAAGTGGAAGAGCAGAGACCAAACCCCAGCTGAGATCTCACCACTTTTCACAGCTCTCCGGCCCCACGTAAAGTTTTGATGAGAAAGTGCGAAGAGGTGAACTGGGTGAAGGTGCCCATCTGGGCTCTTTACATGGAAAAGACAGAACTTGTAATCAACCTCACAGAAAAAAAGTATACACCAAATAAACCCTGAGGGCACCAGGATCGAGATGTACTTACTCAGTAACTCCAGCAGCATGGTGTCCTGGCTTCACTGAACTCAACACAGCTTTTGTTATCAACTTCAATGAGATCCTGAGCTTTCTCGTTATCATTTTAACTGCACTTTGCTGGGGCTGGCTTTGGAGAATCACTTAAAGATTACAGTTAGGTGAAGAGTGAATTCTCATCTGTCTCCCCTGTTAAAAAAAAAAACAATATTGAAAGTCTTAAAAGAAGGATAACTTTATTCCACTTCAGCTCTCCAAACCAAAATGAAAAACAGTCTAAATTCAGGGGGGGTTTGTGTATCTGTCAAAAACACTTTATATGGGGGGAAAAAAAAACAAACACAAACACAAAGAATCACCAACAGTTTCTCCCAGACAAATTTTCATTTTTGATTAAATCTATTTCTGGTGTTCTCGAGGACGAAACGTATCAAGCCTAGGAAATAAGTGTGTGAGCAACTTCCAAGAATAATCAGGATTTACGATGACCTTTTATTCTAGGCAAGCAAAGGCAAGCGGTATGATGGATAAAAAAAAAATTACTGAGAAACAAGGAAATTTGCATCCAGCACCGGCAGCAGAGAAGGGGGCACTGAAATGTGCTCGCTTTACACAGAGGCCTACAGTGCCATGTTATTGCAGACAAATGAAGGGCTTGTATTAAAAATGCATAATTTAATCAAGAGAAAAACTACTAATCAGATGGAAATATGCAGACCTGATATTGGGTTTTTAATATCAGTGTTATTAAATTCTGCTATAGTTTCTTACAGAATCACCCAAATGTAAATTAATATAAGGAGAAACAGTTAACAAAATTACAGGACCAGATCAAACATTCCTGCTCGTTCGCAAGCGTCCCGCTGACTTGCGATATTAGGTATGGCATAAAAGGCTTAGTATAAAATACTACATGCACTGATCTAATAGTATTTTCCCCCATCAGAGCATCTTGAAATGAGCCCCAACGTGGTTGTTGGCGTTAGGTGAATGGGAGCTGAGGTTCGGTGCCAGCATAAGTCTCTGCCTTGGTCCAACACAGAGCTGCCGCCTCCGTGTATTGTAACCTGAGCAAGGCCAGAGACCTGCCAGCTCCACCCAAAATCGGCCCATGCTACAAGGAGCAGGAACTTATTCCCTGGACATAAGCAGCCTCCAGAATTAATTCCTGCCCTGAGAAAACAGGGCTGAACATTCCTCTAATTTAACATATTAAAAAGCGTTACAAACATCCTCCATTTATGCATGCACAAATAATGCGAGAGTCATTGCCTCTGCTCAGCGTCACTTGGGCTTGTGGCGCCTGCCCTTACGCAGGGCTCTTCCACCGCTGATGCTAAAGTGCGAGTTTCCAGTTTGCCCATTTTACATGAGGGCAAAACAGCTGGGCAGAAGGGGACTGTCACTTGCCAAGTGAAATAGCGCCTTGGGGTTAAGGAAGAGGCCCCAAGTCCCTTTTCTCATTTGAGCATTTCTGATGTGGCAAACCTCAGCAGAGAGAGATGTGCTTGTCTTGAAACTCCGCCAAGGAACTTGGGGCTCACATTTCAGACTATGCGCCTGTTTCGCTCTGCTTGAGTTACAGAAAGAAAGTCACTCTGTAACACCATTCTTCCAGAAAATGAAAAATTATTAATATTGACGTGGTTTATAAGAGTGCCTAGAGGCCCTGGCCCCACTTTTTCACGCAGCATAGAAACACCAGAAAAATTACACTTACTTTTTTTTTTTCCCCCCCTTGTCAATTAGAACATAAACACTGTAGAGCAGAGATTCTTTCTTTTCATTTGTACAGCACCTCATACCATAAGGTCCTAATTTTTCAGGCATATCTGAACGCACACAAAGAGGATCAAAACAGGTACCGAGCATTTAACGTTAACACTGATTCCCACCGACACTTTATTTGATATCCACGGATGAGAGAAAGAGAAGATGCACAGCAGGAAAGCAAGGGAAATTAAACAGCATGTGTGACCGGTGATACACAAAATCGCTCATTTTGCAAAAATAGCTGTAGACTCTTTTAGACCGAAAGCTGATGTGTCAGTCTCGCCTCCTACTTCTTTTTCATTTTACGTTATTTACCGTATGAGTGTTTGTGACACTACTCGCACCAGGGAATAAATAAAGCCAAGCCAGATTCCCTCTGCTTCCTTTTTTCCCTGTTTTTACCAGCTGGTACCTCCCCCTGATCATAGGTCCTGCATGAGCATAACACCGCAGCACTGCACACTCGCGGCCACCAGCAGCATCAGATAACGGCCAGGAAAGCTGCTGCTGCTCTCAGTTCCCCGCTATGTTACACCGGTGTTAATGAGGAGTAAATAATAATAATGAATCAGCTTTCTTCAGTTGACAGTAAGGCGTTCAATACTTGCTGAAGCTGCTGACAACTCAGGGTCGTTTTCCAGAGGCCCCTGCCTAGCAAACGTTGCAGTGCTGCAAACACCATGTATTCCAGAAGAGCAGCTCTGTGGTATAAACTTCAAAGCACCCCATCCTGACAGATTAGGAAATCCTTTGCAGATGGCAGATGAATGAAGCTGGAGGGGACACTTGCCCTCATGGGTTACAGCCTGTCTCGTGCAGCATGTGCCTGGGCTTGACGTCACCTATCTAGCCAAAAAAACGCTGCAGCAGAGCCCTTCTGGCTCGCAGGGTGCTAGCAGATGCAGATAAATCCTCAGGGGGTTGTGGGCGCCCTGGCTGAAAGGGTTGCGTTAAGCCATGTTGCCACACAATTAGAGCTGGCAACATCCCTCTGAGCTGCAATCCCACCTCAGTTTTGCTTCCTACCATAGCAGCATATCCTCCAAAAGGAGAAGCCCGACTCGCTCTGAAGTCAGGTTCCCCGCAATCCCCAGAGAAATCTCACAGGTTTAGGAGAAGCAGCCAAAGCACAGTGCTATAACCAGGCCCAGCAGCGCGGCGACGGGGGGAGCTTACACGTATGTGCTGCTCACACAAGACCCCTGCTCAGCAGCAGCAAAATCCTAAACTATCTTCCAAGCTAATGCACCAAGCAGTACTTTCATCTTGCTGTAAACATTTCTGGCTTTAACCAACATGTTAGGAAGTTATTCTTCAATGATTCAGGCCAGGAAACATGGGGCAGTTGCCAGGCCAACAAGCATTGTCCCAAATGGCTTCTCCTGTCTGACACAGAGCTGGCACAACCATCCTCTCACTTGAGGACTTTTGCTGTCCCAACCCTCCTAATAACCGTGCAATAGAGCAGTGCTATTACCCAGGACTGAGGTATGACCCAAGGAGTCAGGAGGCAAAGGCACTCGGGCAGACTGACGACAGAGTGCAGGCAGGGCCCTGCCCCTCAGCTGGAATCAGGTGTCGTTGGCTTGGTTGCTGGTAAGCACCAAATTTAGGAAGATCCCCAGTAAAATGTAGTAGCTGAAGGCATACCATTTTCCGAAACTCTTAAAAGACCAAAGCACTGGTATTGCCCACTCTGTTTCCATCACCTTTTTGACGCCCCCTTTATTCCATGGAGGCTGCTACAGAGTTAACAGCCAGGAATTGAAAACATGGAAGGGATACGTATGAACAAATCAAGAGACCAATTCTTTAACTTCTTGAAGGTTTGGCAAACAAAACACTGGAAGGAAGACTTTGCAATTGAATTCCACTTCATTAGAGCAAGAACCATTTCTAAAAGAAGAAATAATCAGCAAGATGGAAATACGACAGTTGAGCAACAGGTCTGGAAGGGAAAAAAGATGGGGCTTTCTGCTGAAAGCCTTGCAGCAGCCTTGTCCTACACTTTATTGGCCTCTAGTGGAAAACAGAAGCTATGTCTTGCGATCACAAAACTTCATTTACAGAGCACAGGGGAAAATATACCACTCCCCATACAGAGTTTGAATACATACCTGACGAAGGAATGCAAGGCACGCGACTAAAAAGGATGACTGTTCTGCATTAGCTACATACACAGTCTTGGTATTGCAATCATTCAGGGAAGACATTGAGTTAAATATTTGTTCTTTTCTACATATGTTCCCATTCAGGTGCGCCTCTTAACTGTCTGCCATAAAAGAAATAAAATTTCACCTGCAGAGGCACTAAGTTTGTCGGTATTTGGCCTAGAAGCTCTGAGCCATTGTATGTGCTCCACTGAATGTTATCCCTTGTAGTGCTCAGACCGCAGCAGTTTGGCTATAAAATAGACTCTAAAATAAGGAGTTCGGTTGCTGTCTTCTGTAAACACAGGCTCTCAAAATGGAAACATATGCCTGTATGGAGCAGACAGTGATTGTGATAGCAGTTCTGCCTAGGTACAAATTTAGCGATTCAAACCCCGTGGCTCCAGTTTCCATGGCTATAAAAAGACGACAACTCTCCTCAATTAATTAAAAATACCAACCGTAATCAAAAGAAAGCACTAAGTCGGATCACAGGAACAAGCCTCAGAAAAGGTAAGTGAATGGAGGGCAGTAGGCTCAGCGCAGAGATAGTGGGTAACACAAAAGAGCAAGTCATCTGTTGGACAGAGCAGAGCTCCCCAAAACAGAGCCAGCTAAAAAGCAAACACCGCCCCCAGCAGAACTGTGCGCACCAGCAATGAACAGATACCTCCTGAGCAGAGAAGGGATGCAGATCGCTGGCGGGTGCCGGCCTCCTTCGGCTGAGCATAAGCCTCTGTGCATCCCTCCAGCAGCTCTGTAAGCTTGGCTTGGTTGCCTCCCTCCTCCAACGCCTGCCTTGTGGAGCCCAGGGCAGCGCGGCAAGGTTTGCTCCCTGGGAGACAGCATCCATCACGGCAGCCTTGAGATGGTGGAAGGCAGATGGCAGCACCGTACTCGGCACCCAGCAGACCGCTTGGCTGGCGTTCAGCAGAGGCACGGCCCTGCATCCAGCTCCAGGGATGTGCCTTCGATCCTCTGCAGAAGCTTGGCACTCGGAAGCCTCGGTACACCCAAAAAGGAAAAAGAGCAACAGGCACTCTCAAACCTGAGAAAAAAACTTATTTTCAGTGTGTTATGACTGTTTTTTGTGTGCATTTGCTCCTGCATTCATTTTACCAGCCTCTATGCTAGCCTAGGGTACAGGGGCATGCCATTAGAAGCTTCTTTGGAGGCTGAACTGCCAAAAAAAAAAAAAAAAAGGCAAACAACCAACAAAAAACCTCATGCCAAAATGATGCAGCATTCAGTCATTCAAGGTGAGATGAGTGAGATGATGTGAGCTACCTAACAAATCTGAAAAAAAAATTTTTGAAAGCTAAGCGCGGAGTTCTGACTTGTTTGTTCTGGTCAAATTGCTTGCGTTCCCTGTTTACATTCAAGTAGACAAGGGAAGAGACACCAGTGGCCAAAAGCCACCACGTTAGTATTTTTTGCCAGATCAGCAGTGTTCTCACCACCCACCCTGTGTGTGTGTGAGTGTGAGAGAGAAATGTAAACAGCAGCAGGGAAACTCCAGGAGTAAATACCAGGCTACCTCTTGCCCGAGTTCCCTTGGCTCAGTGCTGGTCCAAGTGCCTCTTTTTCTGCAACATTTAGCAGAGTAACCAAAAGCAGCCTGATTTTTATGCCATAAATATGAAATAATCAAGCACAGGACTTTGAGCCCATGAATCCTCAGGGCTAGCTGAACTCCCACCTGTAAACCCTACAGATTAGTTATATTGTGTTTATTTCCTTCATGAGGAAAGAAAAAAAAATATTAGATACAATCAGTCTGAGCTGGAAGTAGGCTTCTCTGCACCTCTTGCACAGACTGGGATCTCAGAAAGAGCAGTAGAAAGCAGATACGATGGCAGTAGGACCAGTGTGTGGCAGAGCTTCACCAGGCTGGGGCAGCACCAGAAGCAAAGCAAGGTTATGGTGGCCCAGGAAAGCTTTCCCCGGTGTCAAGAGAGGCAGCCCGGAGAGCTTTCCACACCTCGTCCTTTGGCTTTCTTTGCACAACACAATGAACTCCACTCTACAGCCTTAATTCCTTCGGCTGCAAAACATTCCGCACTGGTTTGATATATATTCTTTCAGTTAAGCATGTGTATGGATAATACCCGGTTCAAAACAGAAAAGGAAAAAAAATAAAAATAAAAATCACATGATCCTTAACAGACAAGTTAAACCTGCTTATCTGCAGAGGAATGAGAGTCTTATTTTAGTAATAGCTGAATCACATGAGAAAGCACTCGCAGTTGTGCACCAGCAGACCTCGTACCAGTGTGACCAAGTTTCTTCCTACAGGAGAGGAGGATCCTTTTAACTCAAGATACTGAAAATACACAAGAGACTCACATGGTAAAACCAACCCTGAGCTGCCAAAGACGTGTAATAAATGTGACTTAATAATCTCTTCTACCACCACTGGACAACATGGAGCTTCTGAGGCTGTCCTCAAGTCCCGGGTACAAGCATTTGCCTTTACATCCACCACATCTCAAGGCAGAAATAAGCACGTGAGCTCAGAACGGGCTTGGTAATCCCTGGGCTGTGACTCTGCAGCTCGTGGCACGTGCCGAGCGAGTAACCCACACGCCATGGGCTACAGCATAACCACCGGCACCTTTGCTTGGTCCTGGGCCACGGGGTAACCTGCCCCCTCCCACTGCACAGCGGAGAAAGCCAGCCGATTGGGATAATTTTTAAGACCAGTACTTTGCTTTTTATCCACTAAGATAAAAAAAATTTAAGCTGAATTCTTTTACATGCAAGAGAAATTCAGCCTCAGCTTCTGTTGTGCCCCCCTATGAATCGTGCACCTTACCTGTTTATCACTTCTTACAGCTCCTGAAACTTTTTAGACCTTCCAGTGACATGACAAACTTGAAACAGTACATCTACGATCACTAGAGGAACTGAGAAAACACCACCACCCTCACCCAAAAAAAAAGAACCGATACAAAGATACAAGACAAAGAAGATCCTTGCTTCCTAAAAGTTAATATTGGGTCACCGTACAGATTTTACTGGAACTGCCCTCCTTCTGTGAAGTTAGGACTGAGTCTAATTGGCACAGGAAGGGCACATGTTCTGATTCTTCCCGGTTAAGGCAGGTAAAAGAAAAAGATGTACTAACAACCTTCCTGCTCATCAAAATACAGTACATGATATATGTGGTTATCGCTCTGTTTCTGTCCAATGCATTGTTTGATCCGATTAACAAGAAACCATGATGGACTGTTCCGGATGAAAGCACCTCCGAAGCACTGCAGCGAAGACAAGCGGTAACGATTCCTCGCGACAGACCGCGAGCGCAAGAGAGCATGACCCCATCTGAGCAGTCAGGATGAGGAAAGAGAGTCCCCAGATCCACATCCCGATGGAGGGATCCTACAAAGCAACCTACGCAGCAGCCGACCAGAAGAGAACAGCCCTCAAGTCGCATCAGGTTTAGGTCCTCTGCAGAAGGCAGCGCCGCCCTCCCCTTCCCGTTTTGCACAGCCCGGGGGGACGAGGGTCGTGGACGTGCGCGCGCTTACCCGGTCGCGCAGAAGAGGCAGCAGGCGGCCGAGCGTTGGAGCCGGATTCTCCGCTGCTTCAGTTAATGGTGAATACTTACTGGGATTGAGGCAGGGCTTCCAGAGCCACAAGAACTGCCGGTCGAAAGCCTGCACATGAGCAAGGCTCTTGCTGGCAAAATGCTCACAAGCGCCGCTTGGGCAGGGCCGATGGGAATGAGTGTTAAACACGGAGCTTACAGAACCTTCCGGGAGTGGAAAGCCCCTCTTGCTCCCAACATTTAAATAACTTAATACACCATCATTCATAGCATAGTACACTGTTGTGCAGGAGATTTTTTCCTCACACTCTCACCTCCAAAAATTGTTTCGGTTCCAGAATTGTTTTAATACTGATTCAGACTCCCAAGTTCTAAATGCTGGACAACCCTGCCACACTTAGCTTATAACAAAAACAGTGAGTTCAGATGAGGCAAAGATACTTTAAAAAAAAAAAACAACCAACCAAACACCACCACCAAAAAGAAACCAAACAACCACCACCACCAAGCACTATGCATAGTATACTTGAGTCCAGTTTGGATTTCAACTCATTCCTAGGGAGACCTTCTTTTACTACCCACAGTAAAGACTTTTTGAGAAAATGAGCTCGTTGCTGTGGAATTAATAATAGATCTATGCAGATTGATATTCCCAGAAGATAAAGGGAAAGGGAAAAATATTAAAAACGGATGCTCCTGGCAAATGAAACACTAATGGACCATATTTTCCCAAAGGGATGGGAGGTGCTTTCATTTCATTTCACTCTGATGACTACACGAGACCTGCCATAATAGGTAACTCTCAGGGAGCACCATTTCCAGCTAAATGGAAACACCTTGAAAATTTCACAGAGAATGCAGAGGAGAGTGTAAGTCATCGCGTACCAAATCTGAAGAGCACTGAATGATCACAACACTGCAGCAGAATGTAGCTCTGTTTATGATTTACCTGCAAACCAAAAAAATTCTGCAACATATCAGCCCAGAGTTTCTGCATAACTATGGCAGGAACAGCAGGTATTCGAACTGGAACCAAAGCCACCGCCAACTAGGAACTTTGTTTTTTCAAAGCTAATCTGTATTGGCATCTGAGGTTCAACAAGGCTAAGTGCACTTGGGTCACAACAACCCCACGCAACGCCACAGGCTTGGGAAAGAGTGGCTGGAAAGCTGCCTGGCTGTATTGGGTTCGTGTGGCCAGGTTTTAGTAGTGGGGGAGCTACAGGGGTGGCTTCTGTGAGAAGCTGCTAGAAGCTTCCCCTGCGTCTGATACAGCCAATGCCAGCCGGTTCCAAGACGGACCCGCCGCTGGCCAAGGCTGAGCCCATCAGTGACAGTGGTAGCATCTCTGTGATAGCATATTTAAGACGGGGGGAAAAAAGCTGTGCAACTGCAGCCAGAGGGAGGAGTGAGAATCTGTGAGAGGAACAACCCTGCAGACACCAACGTCAGTGAAGAAGGAGGGGGAGGAGGTGCTCCAGGCACCGGAGCAGAGATTCTCCTGCAGCCTGTGGTAAAGATGATGGTGAGGCAGGCTGTCCCCCTGCAGCCCGTGGAGGTTAACGGTGGAGCAGATATCCACCTGCAGCCCATGGAGGAGCCCGCGCCGGAGCAGGTGGATGCCCAAAGTAGTCTGTGATCCCATGGGAAGCCTGTGCTGGAGCAGGCTCCTGGCAGGACCTGTGCACCCGTAGAGAGAGAGGAGCCCACTCTGGAGCAGGTTTGCTGGCAGGATTCATGATCCCATCGGGGACCCACACGGGAGCAGTCTGCTCCTGAAGGACTGCACCCCATGGAAGGGACCCACGCTGGAGCAGTTTGTGAAGAACTGTAGCCCATGGGAAGGACCCACGTTGAAGAAGTTCGTGGAGGCCTGTCTCCTGTGGGAGGGACCCCACGCTGGAGCAGGGGAAACATGTGAGAACGCCTCCCCTTGAGGAGGAAGGAGCGGCAGAGACGACGTGTGATGAACCGACCGCAACCACCGTTCCCCCTCACCCTGTGCTGCTGTGGGGGAGGAGGGAGAGAAAATCAGGAGTGAAGTTGAGCCTGGGAAGAAGGGAGGGGTGGGGGGAAGGTGTTTTAAGATTCAGTTTTATTTCTCTTTACCCTACTCTGATTTGTTTGGTAATAAATTAAACTGATTTTCCCCAAGTCAAGTCTGTTTTGCCTGTGACGGTAATTGCTGAGTGATCGCTCCCTGTCCTTATCTCGACCCACGAGCCTTTCATTATATTTTCTTTCCCCTGTTCAGTTGAGGAGTGATAGAGTGGCTTTGGTGGGCACCTGGTGTCCAGCCACGGTCAACCCACCACACCAGCAGAAAAGGACCTGGGGATGCTGGCCAACAGCCGGCTGAATATGAGCCAGCACTGTGCCCAGGCGGCCAGGAAGGCCAACAGCATCCTGGCTTGTATCAGGAATAGTGTGGCCAGGAGGACCAGGGAAGTCATCCTTCCCCTGTACTTCGCACTGGTGAGGCCGCACCTCTAGTACTGTGTTCAGTTTTGGGCCCCNAATACTGTGTTCAGTTTTGGGCCCCCTCACTACAAGAAGGACATCGAGTTGCTGGAGCGTGTCCAGAGAAGGGCAACGAAGCTGGTGAAGGGTCTGGCGCACAAGTCTTATGAGGAGCAGCTGAGGGACCTGGGGTTGTTTAGCCTGGAGAAGAGGAGGCTGAGGGGAGACCTTATCGCTCTCTACAACTACCTGAAAGGAGGTTGTAGCGAGGTGGGTGCCGGTCTCTCCTCCCAAGTAACAAGTGACAAGAGGAAATAGCCTTAAGTTGTACCAGGGGAGGTTTAGATTGGATATTAGGAAAAATGTCTTCACAGAAAGGGTTGTCAAGCATTGGAACAGGCTGCCCAGGGAAGTGGTGGAGTTACCATCCCTGGAGGTATTTAAAAGACGTGTAGATGTGGTGCTTAGGGACATGGTTTAGTGGTGGACTTGGCAGCGTTAGGTTAACAGTTGAACTCGATCTAAAAGGTCTTTCCCAACCTAAACGATTCTACGATTCTGTTCTATGAAAAATATTTTACTTTCAAACTCCTTTTAAGAGTTTCAACAACTCCAATGGAACAGTTAAAAGATTTCACTGTTGGTAACATCCTTGAATCCACTCAAGGTACCTCACATTATTTATAAATATTTACAAGTCAAACTCATGCAATTACCTGCATTTTCAAAACCGCACGGACTAGAAAATTAATTCTTAAATGATTTAGAAATCACAAAAATCAAAACTGATTTGCATTATTTAATATTTATTGATACAAAAGAAAAAATAATTTGTAACAAACCATGTATTTACAATTTACACTGGAGAAAGATCTTTTAAGATCAATGAAACAACATGCCCCTAAAACTGGGGTGTATTTCCAGTTGGAAGGTAGTTACAGTGTTCTTCAGAACTCCTTTGCATTAGATGATCTTCAGTTTGCAGGCAACATTATGGGGAAGAGGTCTCCAACAACATGCTGCTTGCTTTTGGTCTAAATCACAAAAATAGAAATTAGTTCAAATTAACACAGTTGGAAAAAGGCCTATTTGACTGCGCCATAATATTCGGGAGTTACTAGACAGTAAAGCAGAACAACTGCAAATTGTGATCACAGCAGCAAGGACATTAGAGCATTCACATACTCCCATGGCAAATCAATAAAAATATTAGAATCATTTGAATTATGCTCAAAAGAGCACATTAGCCTAATTTAATTTAACTAACAGCAGTCTCTAACAAATGCATTCCTCTGGGCAAAGTTTGGAGTTGTCAAAGCCACACCTGGTTGTGACACTGACACTTGTTCTGCATGTATTTTCTTATGCTATCTCTAATATGAAGTGGTGGTGTTTTGTGCAGGACCAAGAAGCCTCAGCAGTTAACGTGAGTTTCATGCTATTTTTATAAAAATTTTTGTGTGTTTTAATTCACTTAAGCTCACGTTTAGACAAATGGTCCACAATCTGTGATTTACAGTCCCAAAGGCCCCACAAAGCTGGGGATAGTAGGGAAAAGTCCAAAAATTAAAACTGCTGCCAACCAAGAGAATAACATCTTGATGCAACTCACCGCATCAAGTGACAGCTGAGGACTATTACTCTGGATGCAGAGCTACATGGCAAAAGTGGCCACTTGATAGCCTGGACTGCACAAGATGCCAAATTTTCAAGCTGGTTTAAAGCCCGCAGACAGAATGGAGACTGCTGTTAAGACTTGCAAGTGAAAATAACAGCCCACTATCAAAACATCTTATACTAAAATGTTTTGGGGTATATATGCAGCACATTGTTACCTAATTCCCCAAAACTAATCAGTGGACTTCTCATCAAACCCAGGTATGTGTCTTCCTTAGAGGGACACCTCAGAGCAAAGACCAGAAGGGGAAAGTTAAAGCTGACAGCTGTAACGCAACTTAGTATGCACGCTGCATCTTTTGCTACAGAGAAAGGGAAAACAGCAGCTGTTCACCGGTGGCCAAGCACTCTGGCACACCCCACACACGCTTCCAGCTGGCATATTCACGGCCTGCTGTGGGACACGGAAAAGGCCCTCCATTGAGGCGTACGGCACGAGGGTCCTCCCCACACAAGCATGAACTAAGCTTATAGAGGAGCAGCTTCGATAGCGTGGGAGTCTCCCATTTCACAGAACGGTTGAGGTGGGAAGGGACCTCTGGAAGTTGTCTGGTCCAACCCTCCTGCTCAAGCAGGACCACCTAGAGCCAGCTGCCCCGGATTCAGATAAGCTCTCCTTCCCCACATAAGAGCTTTTGTCTCCTCATCTCTTCTGTACCTCTTGACCTCTCCACAGCAACCACTGCGATAAGAATGAGGATGCCAAGCACGTACACAAGCACTCTAACGTACTTTGCAAATACACACTCCCACCCATGGGCAATAAGTAGGGTAGAATGGAGGTGGCAGGTTCTGAACTGTGTGCTTGCTACATATTTATCAAAACGACCTGTATTGTGAAGTTGTTCTTCATACACGTTTCTGAAGAATGCAAGTGAGAAGATCACCGAAACATTTGGCAGTAGAGTTCCTCTATTAAGAAGGAACTGTTCATATTTTTCTAGTCATATATTCCTGTTTAAAATATTTATATAACGATTTACCTCTTAAAGGACATGATGTGTCTGCAGCTCAAAATACAGACATACATGGACATATATGGAGTTGGGACTCGATGATCCTTATGGGTCCCTTACAACTCAAGATAACTCTGTGATTCTGTGACAGAGCTGTTCCACATGGAAGGACATGTCAAATGAGCTTAGTCAGGTCTCAGCTCTGTCTCCAAGAAAAATGTATGAAGGTGATCCTGAAGGGCCACCCAGCTCTTCCAGCTTATTCAGCCCAGGCTCCTCCTTAGACACCGCAGAAACATCAAAAACCAGGAAGATTATTTTCTCCTGGCATTCACCAGAAAAGTCAGGCAGCAACAGGGTGTGAGAGGGCATATGTGCATCCATATCTGCAGCAACAGGCACACACTGCCATGCTAGACCGCTGTGCCAAAACCAGCTGGTGCCAAATGGCATTCCCACTGACAAGAGGAATGAAGATGTAAGAGCAGGTGAATGCCTGGACTAGCCTGCCAATACAAAATCCGGGTATGGCACGGCACCTAAGTGATGGCAGAGCCATGGCAAGATTGTGCCAAGGCAAAGGAAGTCACCAGCACGCTGAATTAATGCTACAAGAGGAGGAAAAAGCACAATGCTACGATGCTCTGGCGTAAGTCTGGCCAGGGGAGTGGTGCTGGGACAGATTCTTCCAGCATTGCAGAGCCAGCCTCAACAGATGGATGAGGCTCAAGGACAACCATGCGGGCCTGAAGCGGTCTCAGTTCTGCTTCTGCAGTCTGGAAAATGGCAGATGACAACAAACGCCTTGCCAGCGACATCCTAAACTGACCTTCTTGGGATTAAAACTACACAAAAGTCTTTCAAAGAATGGAGGCCAAAGGAAGCTTTGCATCACTTCTCTGAGCGAGAAAATCGGGAGCTTTGCCAGGCCCTGTACAAAGCTTGAAGGAGAGGTGGCAAAGGAACCTTCAGGCACAAGAACACGTCTGAAATAAGTCAAATACCTGGAACTGAGTTAGAAAAATAATACAAACCTTGCAAGCAGCACAAAGACAAAAAAGAAACCTTTGGTAAGGGAAATGCATCCAAAAAAGGCACGGGATTAGTTTAGGCAGCAAGACAAAAAATGAAGGAGCAGATTGAAACTTGATACAGCAGCTGAGCTGTAACAGTGGCAGGTGAATGCCTCATCTCACAACCCGCTCCAAGGAGGGGAGGGGACGGGGGGGGAGACAAATGCACACCTTTGACAGATACTTCAAGGAGACAACTGCCAGCTTGCATAGGACACAGTGCATCACACTGGCAGCACACGCACACGGAATTTCATGAAGAAAAGGAAATTACTATCAATACTTTTTTTAATACATGAGGACACCCCTTCTTTGTAATTTCTGAAATAATTCAAGTTTCAGATAAGTGCACAAAAAAGGTGGATATTTAAGCAAATTCTTAGCCCATGCATGTGTCCAATTAAGACAGGTTTTGTACTTCATCAGCATCACAGTTCCATGGAAATGGGCAAGGAGGGACGCAGGAAGACTGGGGCATGCACCTCATTTACAACCCTCAGCATCTCATCAGAGATGAGCTTTGCAAGCTTAAAAAGTCCTTCAGAAGAGGAGCGAAATTATTTTCAGTAAAAACAGTATTACTATTATATCTCTCCCCCTCTTTTTTTCCATCAAGAAACACAAGTATGTCATGCAGCACGGGTGCAGGATGTAAGCAACGGAAGCCATCTCATGACAAGGTAATGACTTCTGTGAGCTTAAGTGGGGTTAACAACTGAACAAAATGAAGCTATTCTAAATTCTGATAAGATAATTTACTCAATGTAATTTGTTTGAAAGGTTAAACAGGATGCTAAGATGGATTCGGGATGCCACAAAATGAAGAGGCAAATAAAGCAAACATTTGGAGTTACTTTGTCTTTAAAACACAGCAGGGCTTTTTCAATAGCTAAAATACTGTTCAAGCCTGGCAGCTGTGTTCTAATTTATCCCTGCAGCGACCTCTGTGCTTTACCTATGAATTACCTTAAGAGTGCACAGTAAAGCTTAGCTGCTCAACAGGCAAATGTCTGCTTCTACTAATATGAAGAAAACCATCCATAATAAAAGTCAGAGAGCACTTGCTGTATGCAAAAAGGCCTCTGCAATTACCACTTAATTGTCCTTCATGGGCCAATACTGGGAGTCTCATACTTTCCCCTTAAGGTTGAACCCTCCTTCAGCACTTTTTCTTAACTGGCTACTTAATTAGTCTTCCTTCCTGGGCTTAATTGTAAATTTGTTTTGATTAATTAGCCTCGGAGCTGACTTGGCACTAACTGAAATACAGAAGTGCTTAGTTTCTTTAGAGTATAGGCTACTGCATCCTAGGGGAGCCCCCTCTTTGTCAGCAATAAAATTTCAAGTTCAGATTGTGTTTGAAAAAAAATTCTTCATAATTAACTTTCATTTCTTGTAATTGCCCCCTCTGTACTACAACACGGAAGTGATGATAACATAAAGAAAGGATAAAATTCAGTAAGTTCAGGCCTCTTGTTCAGTGGATTATACATCATGGTCATTAGCTGAATCCTGCAGTTTCAGATAAGATGACTTAATGCTCTTAAACACAAGTGATCATAGCACTACTAGAATCCCAAACCAAGAGTGTAGGTTACCAGCACAGACAGCTGTATTCTCATGGCACCGACACCGGGAAGGTTTCCCTTACCAATCGAAGAGTCACGTCCTGCTTTTCCAAGAGTTATCAAATCTCACTGAAAACCCTTTGCACAACCTAGACAAGCCAGTCTGCAACACCTTTGGACACTACTATAGCTCTTCATTATGTTTACGCTCCTGTCCTGTCCCTCTTTACGGCACGTTGATTCCAGAAGACACCCACACAGGGTTACCATGCATCTGCCATCTTGATCAATTCTCATTTCAGCTACTGTTACTGAAAACACAGGAAAAGGGAACTTCAAACACCATGACCATGAAAAAATGTAAATAAAATAATGTGTGTTAACAGCTATTGCACCCATTTAATAAACTTCCTAAATAGTTGTCAGGCGTATTGCAATTCTTCAGTTTTCAAATGTAAAAGTCCTTACCTATCGAGCTGCAAAGAGAAGTTAAACATCTTACTTGGGACATTAATATGTTTTGCTGTGAACACTTGTAGATTTGCGTCTCAACTGAACAGTCAGACTGAGAAAGCAAATGCTTTGCTTCTTTCACCTCCTTGTTCCAATTATTGCCCCTCTTGTGCTCCAAACAAGAAAAGACTGCAGAAGTGCAAAGTAAATGTGTGTTTATAACCTTTTTGTATGCACCTTTACTTGGGCACAGGAGTTTAAATGAAGCCAAGTCAGAACAGGAGCTTTGTGGGTAGGCTCAAGAACACAGGGCAGCTCTGCAGGCACTGCTTTTAACATATTCGTTCCCTAATAATCTACAATCAACTACTGCTCTCATCTTAGAACTGGACCATAGGAATCACTTTGGTTGTCAAATCCTAAATGAAGCTTTTCCACGCAACCTGAGAAACGTTTGGCTTCATGATCTCTTCTGACTACATTTGTGAACATCCATGAAGTGATAGGACATTCTGAAGAGGAAACATACCAGCTTGGAAAGACTAAGATACTCAGTTACAACAGCTGTCGATACCATTAAAGAGGCATGTTCCATACCTTTCAGTTAGATGTATTATCTGCAATCAATCACCACTTAAAGTAAATCCTGTATTACGAAAGACATCATGCAACAGAGTCTATACATCAGTAGAAATGTAAGAAATATTCCTTCATGCTGAAATGCCTTTTCAGCTGTTATGAAATAAGGAAATAGCGCTCTCTTACTGCATTCCCCAAATGTTAATTTAAGATCATCTGCAGATAACCAATTCAGCTGTGTACTTGAAATAGAAGAAATTGTATATGTGCCTCAACAGTTTATTTTATTGGCGCTGTTTATTTTTCTGTAATTACGCAGCTCATATTCTCCTATTTTATGTTTACAAAGTTGTACAAATATGGATTGTGCACATGTATCTGACAGTTTTGCAACCATTCTTCTGCTGCTTTAAACTGCAAAAAAGCTTTGTTTAGTAAAACAGGAACAGCTTTCTAATGAAATGAAGTACAAAAAGATAGATTTTCAAAAGAACCTACTAACCAGCAAAGTAATTTTTTTCAAAGGGAGCCAAAGCCTTCAAAAATTTGTCTTTTTATTGTGGTGGGACATTGTCAGTTAAGCTCCTTAAAATGAGCCTCCAGTTGTTACCACAATACCTACCATAGAACACAGGTACCTACTAACACGAAGCTGATGAAATATGTGACTCAGCTTTTGTTTCCAGCTCTCTCAATTACTGTTGACAGAAAGCAATGAATTAATACACTAAACCAGTGATATCCTCCAGGAACAGTATGCGTACCACCGATGCAACAGAAAAGGCCGTGTCTCTTTCACGACGACGATCCCAACTTCATTCCACAGCAGGTAACGCTGGCTAACTGACTGTGGCCTAGCTTAGCGTAAACCTGGCTCAGATCTCTACTCCTATTAGAGGTGATGTTCTGTACTCTAGTGTAAGTAAAAAGTTGTGCCATCTGAGCTGAATATATAAGCCATTATAGTCCATGAAATAATATAAAAGCTGTTAAAGGCTACAACAGGCAAATAACATTATAGAAACCCTAAGAATATACATTTTTAAGCTACAGACCACAACAGTTCTGTACAGGTTATTACTTTAGCATTTTACCAAGTCTAAATAATTTTGCCATATATCCATTTGAAACCATCACAGTAGTCGGTGGAAGTTAGATTACTCAACAGAGTAGAAAATACGCTGATAAAAAGAATCACACATATGCAGGAAGAAGAATGCTAACTTCTCACATTTCAGAGAAGGCTTTTTTCTTTCTTTCCAATATCCCATTTGGTAAAGGAAAAAATTAGACCACCAAAGGTTACCCACGACTACTAGTAGCCTGATATACACAAAAATGTAGGAAGCAGGAGCCAAAGCAAGACCAGGTAGAGGTGAAACATCAGCTGCTTCTTCTGACTAACGACTGTTTATTGTTTGCCACACTGCACAACTTGGCACCCATAGGAGTCCTGGAACTCAGAACATTCTCCTGTACCTCCTCACACTATGTTCAGGCTAATGACAGTGAAGCAAGTGGGTTTCTGGGTTTTTTTGTTGTGGGTTTT
>VYZW01022986.1:0-33704 GCA_013401315.1 Balaeniceps rex
CATGGGATGTACGTAGGACTGTAGTGCTACCTTTGAACATCAGTTCAAATGATGAGAGAAGCATGGAATAAGAACATGCTTTATCATCATGGACAGTAAGCTCAGGTACAAAAGGAAGTCAAACAAGCCTTACTCTGCCATGTAAGTGGGGCACTGAATCTGAGTATCCACAAACAACTGTCTCAGAGGGAGGGGGTCCATCACATCAACCAGACTCACTAGAGCTTTTGGAACCTGAAAGGTAAATCAGACTTCAGCTTAGATGGATCTGGTTATGCAGCCCACAGTGCATTTATTTTACCCCAAAGTCCAGNAAAAGACAGAAGAAAATGCTTTTGTAGAAGTCAATGGAATATTTTTGGTACCAGTATGGAAAAAACCCCCAAATCAAACAAACAGAAGAGCTAGCACCAGTCAGTCATGTACCAGTACAGGCCAGAATGCCAGGACAATTCCACAGCACTTGCCTGCTTGTGCAGAATATCAAGAGCTTCTTGAATCCTTCTGATGAAATTCACAGCTGAGTAGTGATCCTGATAGAAACAGAAGAGAAGAGATTACTGCTAAATGGAGACACAAGGCATTTTCGTTGGGAGGCTGGAGAATCACATTAATTCACTTCCTTTTCTGCCATACAACACTGTGGTCAGTCAAATATTCTTGCTTCTTTCTAGAGACCAGGGATTTTAAGCACATGAATTAATCTAAAATGTAGAAAGACTTGGTGAAATTTTGGATTTAAAATAAACCTTGTTGAGTAGCAGTATACTTAACCCAAATCCACTGGGTCCTTCATGTAAAGATGCAGGAAGGAACCCAATCTGAATGCATGCTGAACAGCATAAATCAAGCAGCCATAGGTGTGCTCACAGCCAGCTGATAAGCTCTCATAAAATTAGGTGAAATCATTGCTAGTCAAGGTCATAGCTATAAATAAAGCTATAAAACTTGGCGGCAGCAGCAAGGATGCCTAGCGAGGCTCCTGCAGAGGCAGCAAATTTCTCAAGCACAAGGGGTTGCAGGAGAATTGAAAATGCTCACAAGAAGTTAGCATATTAAAGGCAAGAGAGTAAGAGCTGGCAGAGAAAGGTGGCCTCTCCCTGCCACCTGCCCACTCAACTCCCATGATCTCCTTATGGCAGCCCTAAAGGCTTCTCCACAATCCAGAGAAGCATAAAATTCAGATGATATTGAGCACTGCAGCAACTTCCCTCACACATACCTCACCTGCTCCTACACCTCCCTACACTGTGAGTTATGGGGTTATGGCAATTGTAGGATTGGACTAGTGGTAGTTCAAAGCAGTATAATTCTTTCTTGGATGTCTAAAGAGGCCATGCTAGCAGTAGAGCAGTTACCACATCAGAGGAGCGAAGCTTTTCTTCCCTTCCACGTTTTGCTCATGGTCAAAAGACAGTAGCAAAGAGAGTGGTTCTTCCCCTCGAGTAAGCCAGAGAGAACACAACCATCCTACTCTGTTGCTGGTAACTGTTTTTATACCAGGGTGCTGTCAGCAGCAACCACCATCAAAACATACAGCAGCACATATAACTCATGCTATCTCTGTGAAGGCTGTAAGGATCCATGGATTTTCCTTGATGTGTTTCTACACCGACATCACAGTCCCACTACAGTTTCACTCAACCAGTTCTACTACTCACAGGGTCTTTGCAATAGTTGCACAGATCGTTGCCTCCAATATGCACTGTTATGAGCGTCCAGTCAGCACTGAAGTCAATTCTCTGTGCAATAAAAAAGAAAATAATGAGCCTGAATTTCTTTGACTTTGTGAAATGCACACGGTATCATTACAGGTGGATCTATCATGTGATGCAACAGCTGTCTCTTTTCATGCTGTAAGATTAAAGGAGTCCCGGACAACTTACAGGATCAGTTTTCATTAGTCTCAGGAGATTTCTTGCTTGGGCTGGTAAGTGCCTGTGAAGAAGAACAACTAGTGAGTGAAAGAAACACCCTTATGGCAGAGATCAACATTAACGCTCTTCAGACACCTTAAATCAAATTGTCAGATATCAGAAGGGTTGAGTGAGGAGACAGTACAATCCTCATGTTGCCATGACCAAATTGCACGTTCACATCTTTGCGGAGTCAACATCAAATTGAACAATTGAATACTGATTTTACTCAAGTTCAGTAATTAATCTGGAACCATAAGTTGAGCTTCTATTACAGTGCTTAGCACCTAAAACAGCTGAAAAGCCAGACACAGCAACATCTTTGTAAGCAGATGGCCTGTTTAGAACTAGGCTGCTATCAATCTATTCCTCATGGGCTAAAACAACAAGGGAATCCCAAGTCCCAATATTTAACTGACCTCTTGAGCAATGTTTGTGCATAAATCACAGCTTATCCCCCTGCAAAGCTGAAGTATTTCAGAGTTCACTGTGCACACCTCCCTCATTTCTGCAGCCTGCACCCAGAGTCAATACTTAATTTTGAATTATGTAAAACAGCTCTGTGCACACTACCTTTCCAGGGTAATTAAAAACCCAAGAAACTTTCAAGATTACTCAGACAAGTTGAGATGACAGCCTCGCTGTTTTCCAATAGCCAGGTGAGCACTCTCTCTCTCTTTTTTATATATCTACACACACATACACACACACATATATATGTATATAAAAACTGCCATGAATTTTGATTTACCTAGGCTGAACACTTCAACCTTGTTTGACCACCCTGACACGTTGATCCTCAAATATGCATAGAAAAGAGAATGTGGTTGGAAAGCTTTGGCCTTCCAGGCAGCTCTGTAGTATGGTATGAGCTCCATCTCCCTCCAGGCTCTTGTTAGAAACACTTCACTGACTGTCTATCATTTCTGGAAGCATATCAGCTGACATTAATAAGCATGACACTTGTTTTGTATGGCAACCAGAGCTTAGCTCTCCTTTGCAACGCTGTGTTTACTGTAGGAACAGGAGATATCTCTCACCACCCTCCTCCAACTGAATACTGATCTAACACTAACATAAGAGTATTTACTGGGGAATGAGCCCTGTCATACATCTACTTGTGACACAGACACTGTATGCATGTAATAGTTCTGTTCACTGTTACCCTTGTCCAATGTCATAACCTACTTATTTATATCCCAAAGCTATCACAAGGCACAAGTGGTTACAGCTTCCTTCTATTCTTTCTGTGGAAACCCCTAAGCTAGGGCATCGAGGAAAACGCCACTTATTGAGCTGATGGTCTACAACACATTCGATTTCTCATGCAGTCACTGAAGTGCTGATGCATCCCGAGCCAACGCAGTCAGTAAGATCTAACAAAATCTTGAATGAAGCAATGCCAGCAATCACCTATCCTTGAGCTGCAGTTTCCACCAAATTTAGATCTTGATCAACAGAAACAGTTTGCTAATGGGAAATACAGATATTCACAGTTCCTGTCACCTGTTCTCTCCTCTCAGTCTTAAATTCTTAACCTCCTTTTTTTCATGTGAAATCAGAGATCTCAGCCAGGCTTTGCTTTGGCAACATGCTTCAGATCTATCCCTAACTCCAGCATGTACGTAAGTACTTTGGCAATGAATGCAGATAGACTTAGGGACGTTTTGCTGAATGAGACCTGCATTGCTAGATTGCCATCAAGTTCACTAAAGAGCTCTTCAGAGCAGCCACTGATTTCATTTTAAGAAACACTTACACCGGGTTTCCAAAAGCTCATAAGGGTGCAGAACTACCTGATTTCAGAAAGGTCCCAGCACCTCTGGAAAGCAGTTTCCAGATTAGCACCCAAAAGTGAGACAGGCCAGGTAACAATTCTGAAATCCCAGTATTAGCTGGTGGACTCTTTTTGCCCTCTCAATCATAGGAAAAATGGATATTTTTGGCTGATGAAGAATAAATGCTGGATTGCATCATCATTCCAGGGCCAAATACCTAAAGCAGGAGAAACATTTCCTTATGTTGCAATATACATTTCAATATTCAACTAGGATGCGTTCATCTTCACAGATGCATCAAGAGCCACAATGTGACAGAACAGAGCCCCAAAAAAGTATATTAGCGTAGTAGTTTACAGGACTTTACTTTTGCACACCTTTCTACAGAGAGTTACGAGACAGAGAAACAACAGAAGATAGCAGAAATCTGGACAATTGTTGTCTGTGTCTCCTTGCTGAATGTTTACAAAACATGGTTGCAGAACATAGATAGCTCCACTTCATCACGTTTATCCAGTCCAGCTGCTTGCATGGAAAGAGAGAAGACTAATTGGTATAGATGAGGTAGACATTTTTCATTAGACTACCATCCATCAACTAACAAATAACTATTTAATAGTAATGCCTTGGTTGCTACTGATATAAACTGCTTTAAGTCATATTGGCAACTTAAGAGGTTGTGTATCCTGTTTCAAGTCCTTCCACCACTCCAAAAAGCCTGTTTAGGATTTAACCGATACAAAATACAAGACAGGCACCTACCTCATTCTTTCCTATAACAAGCAGAAGCTGAAGTTGATCTGGATATATGCTGCATATAGAAGTAGGTAATAAATTCTCATTAATGGCTGAATCGGAGCCATAATCCTTGCACAGGTTTCACTGACATACACAGACATATTCAGTCATCAGTAGGAAACAAAATCCCTTCTCTCAGGTATGGGGGGCTGTAGGATATATGAGGGCACCTAGCAGAATATTTCTGTCAGGAAATCCAAGCATTTACTGAGATTGCTAGTATGAGTCGGAAGTTACTCAAGGCCCACAGGAGAGCAATAAAAATACCTGATAAATCCTAAAAATCTTTGCTTAGATACAGCAGATTCACCTCACTTAGCTTCTGAACTTCACTTCCAAGACCTCTTTGAGAAGTAAGAGGAATTTTTCTTTAAACAAACAAACAAGTTAAGGTCTGGGTAATATCAACTAACAATGTCAAATCCAGGCATGGTCTGCCAGAGCCTGTGCCCAAACTATGACTGAATTCCAGCAGCCATCTGTTTTGTTAATTAAACAGCACTGACTCTTTCAATAAGAAGCCAGGGATTTCTAGGATAAGCAGTATAACGAAGCTCAACTCATGCAGCCTCCCAGGTGTGACTAAAAGCAAAGAGCCAAATTCACAGGGCTGCAAGGCATTACAATCCCTAGGTCTGCAATGCACCAAACCCCGTATATGACCATCAGCAATTCTCCTTTCTTCAGATTCCAGACTGTGGCTGGGCTTTTTCCCCTCTCTCTTGACCACTCTGCTTGCCTATCCAGAAGCCTGAGGCCAGAATTATGGAAGATTTCCTCTAGTTTTTCTCTTTACCAATTCACTACACACTCATTTTCGGAAAACATCCATGCTCTCAGAGATTTATTGACAGATAAATAGATAAATGAATTGATGTTTAAGAGGAAGAGTAGAAACCACCACCACCAAACAGTTTCTGCCAGTTTTTTGTTTGTGGATTTCATAACCAGGACTGTTGGCTTCATTTGAAAGTTCAGCTGTGAAATAAGCCCATACATTTAACAAGTTTTGAGCCAATTTTCAACTCTAACTAGACTGGTTTTGCTTGCTGTTCAGAGCAAGTTGTGACAGCACATGAGACAGTTGAAAGGGAATTAGATGAAGCATGCATCACCTGCAAATGTAAAACAAAAAGCTATGTACTCAGCCTGTGCTCCAGGAACTGCCTGGTTAAGGAATGCATTCGAATCATTCTCGCTCCCGGTGCCGGTCGAATAGCCCATGACTGTAACATTGAACTCTTGAAAGATATCTGAAAAAGAACAATGCCAATGAAGGGAAAATGCCTACATCTGCTCCTTGCCTACAGGGACTAGCACACACCAGCACTGCCAGTTTTGCTCTCTGACAGCACGGCTGCTGCAGCCTCCACTCAACTAGTTGCATCCACCAAGCAGTGGCGAGAGGAACCACCAGCTGGCAGCAACTCAGACGGCAGCATGCTTGCTGTGCCCTGCACTGTCACCGGCAGATAAGATGAGCAGAATTGAGGACTACTGTGTGCAGTTATCCCTCACGTTGTAGTGGTTAAAGCCTAAAATAAAATCCTCAGTCATATGACGGTGACTTTGTCAAGCAAGCTTGAAGGGGGCTTCAGCCCAGCAGGAGCTCGTTTTCAGCTAGAGGATCTGGGTCTACTTCATGGCTGTGCAAAATCTCATACTACTGACAAATATGAAGAAGAAAGCCTCAGAATGCATGGTTCTGACGAAATGCCACCACATTCTCCATTGCCTCCATAGTAGTTTCCAAAAGGAAGTTGACAGAGTAATTCACAGCTGATAGTGCAAATGGTCACACTGTAAACTATAAAAGCTACCTTAATCTCAAAGACTGAATTTAACCACATTTTAATGAAGGCTTTGTCAAATGTAATAGCATCCAGTGAATCAATTAATTGCTTATTCTAATTATATTCTTGTTACATTCTGCTTATAAAAAATGGGCAACACACAGGAGGACAGTTTACTGGCCCTCTTCAAATGGAAGTTTGTTACTACAGCCGATCCAAACTGAAACTCCAGCGGCTTTACATTAACAATAGACTGAGCTACGAGAAGTTACATGTTTCAAGTGAAGAGAAAGTTAAAATTATTCCCTTCAGGTTACCCGTACAAGTAGTCAGTTTTATTTACCAAAGAGGTCTACTCTATGCAAACATCTCTTTTGGAAAAAGCTGTGGTGGAATATTTATTAAAAGCAAATGTTAATTGCATCACAAGCATGGACATAGCAAACTTATTTAGAAATTCAAATAACACTCACCAAGCAGTTGAGAAGGGAGAGGGAAAAGAAAGGAAGGGAATTTCTAGCTGCTTCTCAGCTTCACTGATGAAGCCAGCTTTTTATTCATTAGTCCTAGGATATTGCTTCTTTGAAAGGTGGTAGTTGTTAATTTCTCTAAAACAGCTTTGAGATACTTAAGAGCTCTCTGTAAACATATCAGAAATCAGCCCATTCCCTCTCTTCAATCTTGCCAATTAGATCTAGCAAAGCAATTACTTACTAGGTAGAGTTGTCACGTTCTCTAATGACGCATCTCCTCCAATACTAAAATGAGAAAGAGAAATCCCAGTTACTCATCGCTTAGCTGGACACAGACAACACGCAAAGTAAAAACCTACCACACATGATGAGAAAAAGCGAAGGGTGATTAATTTGGTAACTATCAATTTATCAGATTACGTGGAGAGGACAGAAGTGGAAGTGCTGTTGGGGAGAATGGCTGAGGTTTCAGTGGTAAAGATGCTTGTCAGAAGGATTGAATGATCTTGCAGCTGTATGGGGGTATAGTCAATCATTATCAAATGGCAGAAAAATGCCTGAGACAGCTACATACTTGAATGATCGAGCCCTAAAGTACTGCAGATTAGAAGGTCGACTTTGAGGCCAGTTCCAGCCTCATGAAGCCACTCTAAGGCAGTGCCAAACAGCCAGCCCCTGGGTGACAAGAGAGCTGGAGCAGCAGCTCCTCAGCCTCTTCCCCCGTTTCCTGCACAGGGAATCTATAGAGGGGTATGTTCTCTCCAGCTTTTCAACTGGCGGGGCACACGGAGGCCACACACTGGCTTATGGAGAGGGGTTAGGACAGCACAGAACTGCTTCAGTCGATGTCAACTGAGCTACATCATCATGCCAAAATAAATTAGTCTTTTACAACTGTGTGCTGCATGTGGTAAAAGTTCTCCAGTTAAACAAACTGTTTTTCATGGTGCTACAAAACATTCAGAAATTGCAAACTTTGAGAAGTTGTCCCAAAAGCAACCAGTTCTGGCTTGTTTGTTCCAGTGACTTTTCTCCACTTTTGTAGATTTCCAACTTGCCATCCCACCAAAAAAATACAAACTGTCACAAGCAACCAAAGATGAACGCAAGAGAGAAGTCAAAAGGCTAGCTTAAAATCCATTGCTGAAAACATTTTCTGTGAAGCCACCTTTATGACAAATCCTGGATCTTGATACATCTTCACAAGAAATGCTAACCTGAGAAGCAACTTTTTTTTCAACTTTCTGACAGCTGAAAGCCCCAAAACATGTGGAAAAGAATAATAATCTTTACAGGAGACCATACCCATGTCCTCATCACCTTGGCTCAAGACTTACCTCCAAGACAGTCCCCGATATTCAGTGTCCAAATCCAGGAGATTATCTGAGGCAATTCCTGTACCAGCCTGAATATTATTTTTCATTAACCAAATGAAATTAAAGTACAATTATTAATACAATAGTCATTCATACATAGTAATTTTATTTACTTTTGAACACATCTCTTCAAAAGCTTTAGAAGGCATCTGGCTTTTCCCAAACCTTCCATCTGAAGAATGCATCAATACCTTTCATAACTATTTATGAGCATCAAATTGTATATGATGCACAAAATGTATAGAATCTAGAATAGTTTGGGTTGGAAGGGACCTTTAAAGGTCCTCTAGTCCAACCCTGCTGCGAAGAGCAGGGATATCTTCAACTAGATCAGGTAGCTCAGAGCCCTGTCCAACCTGACCTTGAATGTTTCCAGGGATGAGGTATCCACACCATCTCTGGGCAACATGTTCCGGTGTTTCACCACCCTCATTGTAAAAAATTTCTTCCTTGTATGTAGTCTGAATCTACCCTCTTTTGGTTTAAAACCATTCCCCCTTGTCCTATCGCAACAGGCTCTGCTGAAAAGTTTGTCCCCATCTCTCTTATAAGCCCCCTTTAAGTACTGAAAGGCTGCAATAAGGTCTCCCTGGAGCCTTCTCTTCTCCAGGCTGAACAACCCCAACTCTCTCAGCCTTTCTTCATAGGAGAGGTGTTCTGTCCCTCTGATCATCTGGACCTGCTCCAACAGATCCATTATTTCCCATGCTGAGGGCTCCAGAGCTAGACGCAGTACTCCAAGTGGGTTCTCACCAGAAGAGAGTAGAGGCGCAGAATCAGCTCCCTCGACCTGCTGGCCACGCTTCTTTTGATGCAGCCCAGGGTACAATTGGCCTTCTGGGCTGTGAGCGCACATTGCCAGCTCATGTCCAGCTTTTCATCCATCAGTACCCTCAAGTCCTTCTCTGCAGGGCTGCTCTCAATCCCTTCATCCCCCAGCCTGTATTCATACCAGGGGTTGCCCTGACCCAGGTGCAGGACCTTGCACTTGGCCTTGTTGAACCTCATGAGGTTAACACAGGCCTACTTCTCGAGCTTGTCCATGTCCCACTGGATGGCATCCTGCCCCTCAGGCATCTTAACCACACCACTCAGTTTGGTGTTGTCTGCAAACTTGCTGAGGGTGCACTCGATCCCACTATGTCATTGATGAAGATATTAAACAGTACTGCTTGCAATATGGACCCCTGCGGGACACCACTTGTCACTGATCTCCATCTGGACATTGAGAGCCATTGACCACTACCTTCTGGATGCAACCATGCAACCAATTCCTCATCCACCAAACAGTCCACCCACCAAATCCGTATCTCTCCAATTTAGAGAGAAAGATGTTCTGGGGGACCGTGTCAAAGGCCTTACAGAAGCCTAGATAGATGACATCCGTTGCTTTTCCCTTGTCCACTGATGTAGTCACTCCTTCATAGAAGGCCATTAGGTTGGTCAGGCAGGACTTGCCCTTGGTGAAGCCATGCTGGCTGTCTCAAATCACCTCCCTGTCCTCCATGTGCTTTAGCATTGCTTCTAGGAGGATCTGTTCCATGATCTTCCCAGGCACAGAGGTGAGGCTGACAGGTTGGTAATTCCCAGGGTCCTCCTTTGCACCCTTTTTTAAAAATTGGTGCAATGTTTCCCTTCTTCCAGTCACCAGGGACTTCACCTGACTGCCATGACTTTTCAAATATCATGGAGAGTGGCTTGGCAGCTACATCAGCCAACTCCCTCAGGACTCTGGGATGCATCTCATCAGGTCCCATAGACTTATGTATATTCAGGTTCCTCAGGTGGGCATGAACAAGGCTTTCTTCTTATGGGTCTAGATGAGCTGAATAACTCATATATGGTTGCATTACTCAAGAATGATGAAAACACCTCAAACAAACACATAAAACTTTTTGGCCAATGATAAGAAACATTATATAAACTCAACAGAGAAAACAAATGTATCTCAGAAAGAAGCACCATAATACCTTTACACTGATTTGAGCAGTATTGTGCTAAATAGAGAGACTTGTAGTAGTACTTCAGCAAGGAGGAAAGCACTCTCTACACTTACTCTGAAGAAAGAGGCAAGCTAGCAACTACGTCCCTCCTAAAACAACACCAGAATTCAGAAGCAGAGTGCCTGCCGGCTGTGATACTATAGTTTCATGCTAGATTTGGGTATGGGGTAGTACTTCAGTACAGCACAAGACCAGGCAGACTGTTTGCTGCTACTTCAGATTAAACCACAATACTATATTTTCTCCTATGTATTAGCTTTATTGAATTAAAGGAAGACTGGTGTTCAGAATAACTATGCATGCGCCAAGTGCAGCTCTGGGACAGCAATGCACCACTGCACTTTCTGTGAAAGCAGATTTTATTCTCAGTTCCTACAGGCTATACTTAGAAGCAGAAATGCCTGCAGGGTCCTGGATATTATAATATGGCAACCACAGCTATATACAGAATATCTTTCATTTGTCAATATTGCAGGTTTGCATTCAAATTCTTCTATTTATTTCAGTAGCCTCCTGTGTGTAGGAGTTTTAGCAACATGCCTGCCAGAGAGTTGTAAAGGCTTCACAGTTTGTACACACAATGTCTTTGTTGTTAAGGCTCAGATTCAGAGAAACCTATGTTCCAATTAAGTCTTTCTGCCCGGTGTTTCCTTTGAGCTGGCTGCAGAGTTTCAGTCTTTGACCAGGATGAAAACATTAGGCAGAAAGACATAATTGGAATATAGGATGTCTAGATCTTTGAGACATACTTCTAGGCTACCAAAGATAATCATCCTCAGCAAGAACTACCTCTTGATAAAGAAATAAGCTATGCGTTAAAACAGGCACAATAGAAAGACTGAATATCTTCTGAAATGGATAAAGTCAGAGGGGTCTCACCCCTGTACATCCTTATCTCATTAATGCTAAAATGAACAAAATGCTATTATCCAACATCCCTTAGTCACCCTCGGTTCCTGAAAGAACTGAGGCAAAAGAACAGGTTCACCAGTCCGCTCCTATTCAGAAAAACTTTGAAAAACACAGTAACCTAAGGCTTGTGCTATGTCCTATTAATTTCAACGGCATCTGATCTCTTCTGTCTCCAATTCAGCAAACTATTTAAGCGCCTCTTTAAAGTATTTGCCTATGTTTTTGCCTGAGTTCAAAAGGATGTGAATATGCGTGGGGGGAACAGAGTGCTGGAGAACTGACACCTTCTTTCTTGTTCTAGCTGCTAGATCTATTATCATCCATGAATGAATGGATCTTTGCTTCTAGGTACAACAGCTATTTCCCCTCCACCACAGCAGGTACATGTTTGTAGTTTTACCAAGAGAACAGTAAAAACACTATCTTCTTACCGTCAAAGAATCCCCAAGGGCTGCTATAATTTTCACATCAGCTGGCTTTAGGGAATGCACTGCAAAGGAAAGAGATGCAGCTGAGCCTGGATAGGAAATAGCTATTCTTTTTCACCACTGTATATGTGAAACATGCCATTGTGCATTCTGATGCTCAGACATGTTGTTTTTGCAATACCCAGGTGATAAAACAGGAGCTCTCTCAGCTCATCTCATGTGGTTGTAGCGTCAGCATATGCATATTATTCAGCATCTCAGTGGTTAACATTGCTACCAAAAAGACAAAAGCAAGGAGCAAATAACAGTAAAGTGCAAACAATATCCAGCACCAAGATGAAGGTAAATCAATGCAGTATTAGACAAAGCAGGAATAGCATATTAAAGCTGTAAGAAGGCAGAGAAGGACTAAGGAGAAGACAATATGAAGTTATTTGAAAAACTGAGTGCTGCTATGTCCTAGACTAACATGCATGAAGCTGGATTTCCAGTTTCCTTCCCCAAGATTTAGGTGGTATCACTTATAGGCTATGTCAGCACACAAATTTTGATTTTATCATGGGATATTTTGAAGTTCTCCGCTGGCAGTGAGTTAAGTGGAGCTACTTAGTCAGAATGTTACCCTGAGTGACAGTATGGCATTCCATCTATTAAGCAGCTGCTGAAAAACATGACATCTTTTCTGAGCAGTATTCTTCACAGTCCAGCAGTCATTTCAGTAAAAATAAAAACTCATATTGAAGGACAGTTGAAAATAATTCAGCCTCTTAACACAGAACAGGCAAGACTACCTGAAGTTGCAGGAGGGGAGGATGGAGACCTGTCCTCGCATAGCAGCTGGCTTCCATAATTCTAGAGAGAAGAAGAAGGCTGAATACCATTTGGCTAGGAAATACAGTCAGTAGTAACTAGGATCTTCCTCGTAGATGCCAGGTGGATAAACCAAAAGCTGTTTAGCATGTAATAAACCAGACAGGTCTTGGTTGCTCAATTCAATAGTCATATTCAGTATTGCTCAGGTTAGAGTAGCATCCTGTACTGATAACCGTGCTGTCTGAGCATGTGGTTCTTACAGGTGTTTCTGGATACATTTTGCCTAACTCGGGGAACACTTTCCTGTTCCCTGCCATGCACTCAGCCTCCCAAATGCCTTTGGCCAAAGACTGATTTCACCTGTGGTGCAGAGCATGACTCATCTGGTTACCATACAGGAGCAGATGCAGCAGCAACAGTGGGATGGTCATGTTGACACTTACTGGAGTTTGGTTAGGGTACGTGTAATTACTGTTCTTATACGTCCTCAGGAATGGCTCAGCCTACAAAACAAGGCAATCTGAGTCAACGCAAAGCATCAGAAGGATACATAGAGATTTCCATCCCCCAACCTTTAGTTCTCAGATGTCTGTAGATGATTAGCAACTTGATGCAAATGAATCCCAGGGATTAAAAAAGAAAGAAATGGCACTTTTAAAATCCATACAATAACAGTGTAAACCTGGGGCACTATTTTTACACAGCCATAACTTACAGAATACACTTGGGACCCTGCTGTGTGTGATTAACAAGAAGCTTGTGGTCCTGCTGCATGGTAGTTTCAGTGACCTCTATAGAGCTGTGCTGACTGGTGCCATCATTGCTCTGTTTCCCTCACTGAAGCTCTGTCATTCAGTGTGGATACTTGATGGTCTTGACTAGGTAGGCCAAACACCCTTCCCCTGTGTTTCAGCCAACCGTGATGTGTGGCTGTGAGGAAGCTTACTCCTAGGAGGAGCTTGCCCTCCATCTCATGGGGGAGCATTCATACTGCTACCGGTGGCAGTGGCACAAACTATGCAGGGAAGAGTCAGACCCTCCTCATGGAGACAGTGCTCCAGGCTCACGCAGACTCCCAGCCACCCCCAGCACCTCTACACAAACACAGATACCCTTGTAACGTACCTCACTTGGACATTTGAGAACAATCTCATCTTCTATTTGCTGATTATCTGTCTTCTTCCCTAAGGGTTCCAGCTGTGGGGAAAAAGGGGGCAGCACAGAAGAAAAGTGAATAAGTATCACAGAGCAACGGGTAACACTGTGCTACCAGCCACTGGAAACCACCTCTGCAGCACAGCAAGACAACTGCAGTGCATTGCACCCATGCTGGTGGCTGCCTCCACACACTGCTGCTTTGTGGCTTAGCCTGAAGAGGCTAATTCCCATGCACCATGAACATGGCCTGATGATCAATGTGCCAGGCAAGCATCATCTCCCTGAGAGAAGTCCAACACCCCCAGCCTTAACATACCGCGAGATTTACTGGTTTGATATGACTGGTTTAACAGTTCAGGTGATCTGTCTTCACATGATCACTCTTTTTGTTTGTAAACACATTTAACGGTCCAGAAAAGATACGTAGTAACTCCCTGGGGTTTTTTGGCTGCCAAGGACAGGATGGACCAGACAAGGAGCAACCAATACAACCTTTAAAAATCCTACCATGTTGTTCCACAAAGCACGTGCAGCCTGGGAATGAGACTTCTGGCTGAAGTGGAAACAGTCTGGGGCAAAATATGAACTGTCCGGCAACCCTTCCTAGAGGATGAGACGGATGCTGTCACAGAGGCAGTGAACGTGCAATAAACTGTGCCTAATCCCCTCTCTCTGCCAGTGAGGTATCCCAGCTGACTTCAAACCAAAGTAGCTGCAAAGGCCTCTGAGGCCAAGAGAATTAAACCGGGCCAGAGAATGATACTAACTCAGAACTAAGAAGCCTTTTAAAGCTTTTTAATATAGGGTTTCCAAAGTAATAAGGAATACAGACCACTATGACTCTGGGTACAGAATACCTGGGCACAGGTCTTGATTGTATTCTTTATTTCCCCTGAGATTCACAAATTACAGTCTTTTGAAGCGCATGGGTTTTCATACTAAAAGTCATTTACCAAAGTACTGGAAGGGACTTTGTGATGCAAGGGGGATACAGGGTGAGTGCTCCCTGGTGAAGACTTTGAGCTAAATATCTACTGCATTGTTGTCTGATTGCAGTGGAGTGGACTCAGTGCCCAAAACTGTGTCTTCAGGGTCTGTATTCCTGTTGCCCATTATCTCCAGGTTATTCCATAAGCATTTTCTGCAATTTTGGATGTTAACTCAACTGAATATAATAATTATTAGACCAGAAAACTGCTGGTCACATTTACAGCCAAGACAATTTTGAGAAGTCAGTGGAATTACACCAGGATTTAATGTAGGCATGGTTTTTTTGGTTGTTTTTACCTGTGTTTTTGGCATGTTCACATTCATCAGAAATGGCTGCATAACCACTGTGAAATCATCCGTAGTGTCATACCTTCCGCTCTCCACTAACTGGCGGGTTCTCTCCTGAAGAGTCGAAGAAAAGTTGCCACGGTTCCTTCTCTTACTTTCAGCTCATTGAGTCCCTCTCTCCATTTACATCTCAACCCAGGGGTTCCCCCCTCCTTAGTGCAGAAGCCCAGGTGTGGCCATAGTTTCCAGCCTGCACCAGGCAGCCAACGCAGCTGTCTTTTTGAGACACGCGTCCCGGGCTTCTTTGCAGAGAGGCAGCCTGGGGATGGCTGCCTGACTGAAATGGGCAGGCAGTTTGCTCAGTAATTAGATTTTCTGTCAAAAAGATGTTCTTCCAGAACGACCAAAGCGTTTTTGGTTTGGCTGACAGCCCATGCCCAAATTTTGTTCCTGAGTTATCATGTTCTTTGACTTAATCTGATCTCCAACTAGATAAGTGATCAAAAAACTGCTGGCTTTCTGACATACTCTACTTTCTATGGCTCTCTAACAATTTTTTTCCTCATCTGTTTTGATGTTTTAGTGAATCAGAGTTGTAAAGATCTTGAGCCTACTCTCATCTCCTCCTCACCCTTTTTTTTTTTTCTTTAAAATCACAACTACGAATATGTCATTAAAATGAGTGGAAGCTGTCCCCCAACCTCAAATATTAGGCCCTCTGTGGTCCCTTGATCAACAGGAGGATGACATTAAACCTGTAACAAATGCCACATGCCTTACCTGATACCTTCTGTTAAAGTAGACCAACTTCTTGAACTCATTGGAATTGTGCTCAGGGTTTATGACACAAGGGCACAGGAACCTGTGGGATGAGAGCATGGTGCTGAGATCTGCTCCTCTTTTTTCCCCCCGTTCCCGAGCTGACAAGCTGCAGGGTAAAAAGCTTCTCCGAGAGGGATTTCTCTGAAAGGCTGCTCAATGGGAGCATTAGCTCTCACCTCTGAGTTTCTGTGCAGCCCTGATTTCTTAGGCAGAAACACATTTGAGGGATAAATTCATGAACATAAAGTGAGGACAAGGCTCCATGCAAGCAAAAAAACCATACTGGGTGCCCATGGCAAGGTTTTGGCAGCAGGAGTGACCTCTGTGAGGAGAGTCCAGGGCTGCCTGTGCTGGACACAGCTGGTTCCAGACAGCTCCAATGGACCCACCGCAGGGCACAGCTGAGCCTGCCAGGCAAGGTGGTGGTGCCTCTCTTTAAGAAAGGGCAGAAAACACCAGAGAGGGAGAGGGGGTGAGAACAACAGCGGGAATAAAGAGGAGGTGCTCCATGGCAGACCAGACACTCCCCTGAAGGGACTGCAGCCTGTGGATGAGCCCATGCCAGAGCAGGCACACGTCTGAAGGACTCATGCCAGAGCACAGGAAAAGAGTGAGAAGGAAGGAGCAGCAGAGAGATACCGCTATGTCCAGACTCCAACCCCCTGCACTGCCCATGCCTCACTGAAGGGACTGAGGGTACCCTGTGGTAGTAACAAGGCGGGAGGAAGAGGTGCTTGGAGTGAAGTTGAGCCTGGGAATGAGGGAGGATAGGTGCTTTAAGTGTTTAACTTTTTTGGGTTTTTGTCTCCCAATACATGAATCAGTATTTATGCTAATGGACAATAAATTCAGTTAAGTTCCCCAAGTCAAGTCTGTTTTGCCTGCGATAGTACTTGGTAAGTGACTTCCCTGTCTTTATTTTGTCCCACAAGTTTTCTTGCTAACATTCCTCTTGTTTTCTCCCCCATGCTGCTGGGGTGGGGTGAATGAGCGGCTACGTGGGTGCTTAGCTGTGACCTGGGGCCAACCCACCACAAACACTGTTCATAAGTACATCTGCACAACATGGTTTGCTTCAGAAGAATATGCAAGCATCCTTCAAGACAGAGTAACCACAAATTTGTTCTAATCAACTGAGAGTGTCACAAGTTGCAGGACGTTTCACATGGAGGATGGTAGAGCACCAAAACAGACACCAAGATCGATGCTGGAATCTCCATCCTTAGAGAGCCATTCCAGCATGAGCTATTTTAAGTTTCTGTGAATTCATGTTGACCACCTTTATATCCCTCCCTAAAATTTTGATCCTTCTAGCACATGAATTTTTTCTTCTGATGCTCCCCCTTCCTGGGCACACCTCATTATCACTTGAGAAACCCAAATGAGAAAAAGGTCTCCTTTTAAAAATCCAGTCTGGCCATGTGATCATAGTAAAGCATCCCTGAGAGAGTTCTTAGAGAAATACTTCCTATAGAGATGCAGTTGATATGTATAAAGTATACACAGACCTCTACCTCCAAACGTGTCCTAATGCAGAGCAACCAATAAAACAAGATTTTGCTTCTGCAGTACATCTATACGAAAGACAATACAAATATAAATTGTATTTTCAGAAGTGTTTCAGTAACATAAGCAAGACAAAATTAGTGGAGGTGTAATCTCTTTTCATGTTATTTGCTACTCCCCAGAAAAAAAAAGAAAAAAAAAAAGAGACAAGCTTTCAAGGCCAAAAGTCTCCTTCAGGTCCTTCTTCAAATCAGCAACATGGCATTTATTATCCCACACAGGGTCTGCTTAGTACCCTGTAAACTTGGCTTGATGCCAGACAGGCAAATGTTAAATTCAACATGGCACCTGAAGTGATGGGAAAAGGTTACAGGTATCTTGACATAATCTAATCTTAAAGGCTCCACTAACTATCCTTGTCCAATGATTAGGGTCTTGAGTTATATGTGTGCTCTAGCCAGTAACCTTTGTTAAAAAGAAAAACTACAACTGGTTATCGGAAGCACCAGCACTCTGAGTTTAAAAGCTAATTTTCCACTGACAGCCACCAGAGAGCCCTTAAATCAGAGCAAGAGGGTTGCATCTATATTCCTCCTGCAAAAACACCTTCTTTCATGGGGCCCTTCAGGTGTCCGCACTTCCCCTATCAGCAGCTGCAGAGTCCCTCGTGGCTGAAGGGATCCAGCAGGATGGATTCAAAGCAGATGTTTTAGCGAGGCAGCTGGGTACAGTAGACCCTGTAGTGCTCCTATGATTCTGGCCTCCAAGCTAACTCTTACAGTCCATGCTGGTGGTATCCAGTACCAGCTCCTTGGCCCAAGCAGCAGGAGGAGCAGTGGCTGCCTACATTCCCAGGACAAGGTTATTCTGCCTGTCTGTCCAGAAAAGTAGAGATTTTCTTTTCTGCAACCAAGCAAGTCCTGCCACGAGCAAGTCTGGAGGGACACACTGGACCCTACCCGAGTCACCAGAAGCTCACTGAGGTGCAAGACCTGCCACCTCAGTGGTGGATTCACACTGACCTGGGAGGATTGTTGAGCCACAAGGCAACAGGTAGCGCGATTAAGCATCCCAGACAACTACTTGAGAGATCAATTAACAATAAAACTAGTAATCAGCAATGAGATTACAGAGATCAGAAACTACAGAAGCAAGAGGGAGAGATTTAAGACTGCACAAAGGTAAATCTGTAAATAAAGCTAGATTAAAGTGGTCAACTAAGAAAACGTTGTGTCTTAATCTCTTCTCTGTCTTTGCCCAAAGAGTGCACAGCTGAGCTCTTTCTGCTCTGGCTGGAGCTCCCTTGCAGCATAAGTGATGAGTCATTAAAACGGCACCTCCACAAAAAGTGGTAACAGCAGGGCTCAGATACAGCGACACGCAGACAGGTATTTCTAAATGCTGTGTTGAAATCAATGTGTAGGCACGTGTGCATGCACAGAAGAAGGTGTTTGGTGGTCTGAAGTACTAGAACCTTTTCCCTTTAAGAAACAAAATTTCCTGTGAAGACCCTGCAGCCTTCTGTGAGCAACAGCGAGAGCTGTAACATAAATCATCTTCATACCTCATAAGCACCTTTGGACAGGTATTGTTTTCTGATGCATGCAGCTCCCGGAGGCTTGCTATGGAAAGCACTGTCACCAGGTTCACAAATGCCCGTGGAACCTGCCGAGAGAATAAGCAAACCCACAGCCAATGCCCAGAGTCCAGAGTGCCGTCTTTGCCCCTGCACTGCCACAGCAGACCTCGGGTAGCAGCCTGCTGATTCAGGCAGCTTGCATTATTTATAACAGAGGTGTTCAAAGTACTTTCTCAATAATTAATCCCCCACACGTATAAGACTAAATTACAGCCCCTGCCTGCGCTGCCTAGTTCTATTTTAAATGCTGATGGCTGGTCACTTGAAAATGACGACTTCAGAAATGTCCAGACAAGTTGTTATAGGTCTCAGCAGGGCTCAGACACCTGCTAACTCTTTGAGTAATCTCATCATCCTCACCCTCATCTGGAATATTAGAATCTCCCTCTTAATGACCTCAAAAAGGTGGAGGAAATGGCCTCAAGTTGCATCAGGGGAGGTTTAGATTGGATATTAGGAAAAATTTCTTTACTGAAAGAGTGGTCAAGCATTGGAACAGGCTGCCCAGAGGGGTGGTGGAGTCACCATCCCTGGAGGTATTCAAAAAACGTGTAGATGGAGTACTTCGGGACATGGTTTAGTAGGCATGGTGGTGTTGGGTTGATGGTTGGACTAGATGATCCTAGGGGTCTTTTCCAACCTCAATGATTCTATGAAAAAATACACGTATTTGCAGTGTAACGAACAAGCAAAGCATTTTCTAGCCATTGAATACCATATGTTTGTTCAAATTTGTTGCAATACTTTTTACGTTATTTGTCCGCAGCACATCAGCCAAAACCAAGTACATCCTTATTCCTTTGGTAAAATACTTCTCCAGCCCTTTCTGCCTTTCACAATGACTTTCCTGCAAGCAAACATCTCTGCATACAGCAGTGCTCCGCTGATGAAAGCAGGGGACTAAATTCTCAATCAATAATCAGTGGCTGCTTTACAAACAGAATACAATCCCCGTTCCCACATACTAGAAATGTTTGGTTTACCTCTCTGTGAAGTATGTCCAAAGCTGTTTGTAGATTGTAGGTGTAGTTTTCAGGAGAATAGCGTATCTGTTGAAGCAAGAGGGTTGAATTCTATTGTCAATCAATTTACTCAAGCAGACACAACAGTGACTAGCAGGAGTCTCTCACAGCAGCATTCATGTTTCTAACTCTTAGGTCAAGAGTAACAGAGTCTTAGGCAAAACTGTCCTGTCTCTGTTTTTCTTCTTTCCTGTCACAGCTGCCTCACTCGCAAGATCTAGCAGCCACTGGATACCCGTGAGGGAGCAAATTCAGGGGGCATTGTCAGACATCATAACATCCTCCATACCCAGGCTTGCTCAGGCCAGTCTTAAAAGCATGGCTAACATCTCACTAACAGGGACCGTCTCTGTGAGAGATCAGTTTGTGTAAAAGTTTGTTTCTGCTGTATGGAATATTAGCAACATGCCTTCCATGTGCTCCTTACCTGCCACGAATAATAACTGTCAAAGCTTATGCATTTTCTGGGAATTAAATCACTTTACATACTTGCCTTTAAGTGGTGAAATTTCCCTGTTCCATTTGAGTGGTTTAAACCCTCTAATTTAATTATCTCAAGTGATCCAATTTTTATTTCTTCACTTGTGGAACTATTCGACAGTCAAATAAACTTCCCTATGAGAAACATCTGTCTTATTTTCAGCCTTAATTCTCTTTGATCTAATTTCAAGCAGAAGTTCATTGAGAGCCCCACTGGCCTACTCTACAAAACGAGACAGCTCAGTTCCCTTATTCATTTCCTAAATCACAGCTCACCAAGAGCATTGTGGTTGGCACTATTTGTAGCTGTGCAACATAAAGGAAGTATCACTGTGATCTTTGGATGCAGATGTGCTATCTCCTTGCCACCCACACTCATGAGCGACTGCCATTTTGTGTCTGGGTCAGGAGCAGAAGTTAGGAATGGTTAATTTGCTCTTTCCTTGTTTTATAACCATCTTATTGTGCTGCTTTGAGGTTTTTCCTGATCTGAAATTAATCATGCAGAATTAAAAGTATGTGCTCTGCTGCTTGAAAGTAGGTAAGACTCATCGCTATGTGAGGAGCCTGCCACAGCCTTTCACCTCCTGTATACTCACACATACCAAAGGCTATATAGAGTACATATATATATTCTATATATACACACATTATATATACTCTATTATATATAATTGCATCAGCATAAGCTGTGGGTAGAATCATTCCCATAGCACTGAAACTAGTAAGAGAGCACCGAGCAAGACTTAGAAGTGTGACTGTGCACAAGGCAAAGAAGAGCAAAAACCCTTGACCTTTTATCTACAGGTGGTAAAGTGACTAGCTAACAGGAAGTTATCTTACTTAACGCCAAAACAAAGTAGCTACAATTATGTCATTTACAGGTATTCTAAAGATATAACTTTGTTTATCACAACATCAGGTTGAACGACCTGAAGGTCTCAGTACAGTTACATTCCAGAGCTGCACAAATAAGACCTACCTTATTTCAGTCTCACCCACCGAGTTCTGCCCTCTCACCCGCTGCAATGCGTAGAAACCCTATGCCCAGGCTGGCCCAGTTCATGCTGCAGGCAGCGGGGCACTTACTGTATTGTGGCAGAATTTGCATAGGTCATTTCCTCCTATGAGAAGTGTTATGAGCTTCCAGTCAGTCTGCAAATTTATTCTCTGTACACAGAAGGAGACAGAATGAAAGTTATTAATTAAAAAAAAAAAANGTGGGGCAGGCAACATACAAACTCAGATTTAACATTTCTCAGGGTACCTGGCTAACAAAATGAATTTGTAGTTGTGACTGAAGATGTAGAAGCTACTAAGATCTAAATAAGGTTTACAATATCAGTAGTACCATGCAAAATTCTTTGCTTCAGAAAACTATTGCTCAAAATCCACCTGTATGCTTTTCTTTGTAATATATTGCATATACACTGAGTGACAACTCCTGCAGTTCCAGGAATGTATCTTCATTGCAAAAATGATGGTATATGTTTTACTGTGTCATAAATAATGCAGCTATCCTGCTGGAAAACCCCGGAGGGCAATGTATTTCGGTCTTGATGTGAGACAAACTGCGAAGAATAGAGGGGCAATATTAACTCTATCTAACAATACTGGTAAAAAATTATAGCACTTTTTCCTCTGGAAGCATTTTGCAAAGGGCTAGCTAATGCAAGGTAATTATGCTTCAGTAAACACACACCTTCTCAGCTTTGAGGAAAGGTTCTTATATGCTTAGTACTGTGTAGCTGATGTACTCAATAGCTTAATGCTTCAATTTCCATGCAAAACACCACTAAGAAAAGCGGCAACAGTATATCAGCCTCAAGTGGTTTAAAAACATCTATCTCTGAAGGCAAAAGGCAACATATCCCAGCTGATAAATGCACCGTTCAGTAGTTTGGTCTCAAAACGTACTTATCCAAATTAAAAGAGGGGAAAATTTTCCTCCTGCACTGAAAAGGTGTTTTAAAAAGAGAAAAAAAGGAGCTCTTAAATCAAAGATATATGACCTATATGATATATAAACGTTCTTTCTTGTTAGAAAGAAGTTTATTAGTTAAATAAAAAAAGTTCATCAGTTAAATAAAAGGTGTTTGCATTCATTTCTCTTGTGCGATGTTTCCAAGCTGATAAATATGAGTAGCACTTAGAAGCCTTGAATGGTTTGAACGAAAACCATGCAACCGCTTCATTGTCAGCTGCTATCCCTTTTAATCTCATTTCAGATACAGCCATCAGAGTGAAATCTTGTTTATGAGAAAGTGAACCAAAAAAGGAAGGTACTGCAAATATTTTTGCCCATATGTATTCACCAGAGTATTTATACTAGACATGCACACACAGTTATCTTGAAGGCTTTTTGGCTGCTTTCCAAATGCACAATTGGAAAGCCAAAATAATATCATGTAACTTAGGTCACTGATTGCATAGCACATTTGTCAAATTACATATAACAAACATTCAAAGCGGTAGTCGAGATGAAAAATATGCAAGCGATCCTCAGCCTAATACGTGTTTTACAAACCATTAATCAAATAGTTCCTAACAACAAACATGTAAGTCAAAAATCAGCTGATGACTAAGTGAAAGAAGGGACTAAATTGTTTTTAAGGAAAACAAGCCCTTCCCTCACTTCACATGTTCACTCCACGTGATTTGCCACTTGAAAAGCTTGCCCTCAACATCCTTGCACGTATCATTACTGCTGGCAAAACCATGTGCTTACAAGACAATTACTAGTACCACAGCAAAATCCTAGCAGAGAAAAAGTTCTGTCATCTTACAAGGTGACGTATGTTGGGAGGGGAAACAACAGCACTGAATTTAACTGCCGCTTGTGGTAAATATGATAAGAAGATTACAATTATCTAGGTTTGATAGTAACTATCACATGCTGGTACAAATTCATTTAAGACAAAGCTACAGATTATTTTGTACTGACTCACACTCTACACTGGGGAATATTACATGGTATGCTGCTGTACCTATAGCTTTAATGTTTGGCATCTGCTGTTGGTCTGTTAGAAACTAGTGATGCCACATAACTTCATCTTTCTAAAGATATTAATGGCATAGCAAACTCACAGTATCATTCTTCATTCGCAACACCAGTCTTCTAACCTGTGCAGGAACATCCCTAAAAATAAAAGAAAAATAAAATCATAAAAGTAAAATAATAAAAATTAAAAAGGAATCCTGCATAGACAGCAAGGCAAAGAGGAAAGCTGATGAATGGACATCCCTCACATAATGGCTAAAAAACCGTGGGGAAGTCCAGTTTTCATTGAATGAGAGGTATGATACCTAAAAAAGGTTATATTTTGAAACAGTGATGGAAAAAAAAGTGAGAAAACAATTAGCATCCAACAGGCACTTGACCACTTTGCAAATGCTGCATAGTTACACTTTTACAAACTATATAGAAAATACACTGTTCTACCACAAAATAAATGCACTTTGCTCCTTCCCAACATGAGACAGATGCTATTGATACACATACCACTGAAGCATCCGTGCATGTATCAATGTTATTACATGGCCTCAAGCCACCGACGCATGTCTCATAAGAAGCTTTCCCAAGAGAAAAAGATACTATATGAATTTCTCTGAAGACTGAGCATAGTGGTCTCTAGGTAATTCCCAGCTCTGCCACAGACTGACCATAAGCAATTCACAATTTTCTCTGTCTTAGTTTCTCTACACGAACGCTTGGTCCTACTGACAAGAGGGTTTGAATATACCTCCTATAAAATGAGGATATTTTTTCTCTGCCTCACAATAGGGATGTGAAGCTTTCCGAGTAGTGCTTGTAAAGTGCTTTGTGCTTCTTGTTTGAAAATGCTAGAGAAAGCATTGCTTTTGCTGCTAATTTATTTGACACAGATTAGAAACATTGCAAAGACCCCATCACATTTCTTGGCCTTCATGCTAGAGATGAGCTAAAGAAATATATTTGGGCTTGCCTATGAGCCTTATTGCACCCCTGCCAAAGTCCAGGGTTTGGGCCTTTTTTAGCTAGAGCTGAGTTTTAAAGAAAAGTCAACTTTCTTTTAAAATTAAAAGAGTTTTCCTCTTACTCTGCATGATCCCCTGCCACAGCTTGGTTGAATGCAGCATTATCTGTAGTCTCCTTTCCAGTGCCAATGGAATACCCTATCAGGGATGGGTTGAACTCACGAAGAATGTCTGCAGAAAAAGACAGCACCCTGAAATGTTGCTTACTTCAGCAGGTAACAAATGAGGTTATAAAGATTAGACCTAAAGTGATCACCTTGGCTAGCAATGCCATTTTTCCCGTAAGCGAGGCTGAGTAACCCTGCGCTCAGGCAGGAGACTCTCATGCCATCATACTGTAACTGCAGATGGGTTGGAATCAAATCCTTTAGCCTGATTTCCCTGGATGTATTAACCCCAAAGACCTAAGATTCCCTTCTAGATCTTAGGTTACAAACCAGCCTTACCAACACCCCAGATCTAAAATGCCCTGACCTCTAAAAAGCATGTAAAATCTGATCTTGTAACATGATTCTGCTCCTGCCTAAAACAACTTACCCATACAGTCAAAATAGTTTGTTTAGGCTATGATCTAAGAACACATTTTGGACAGAACTATAACCAACAGAAGAATACTAAAACAACCAAACCCCTAGGAATTACAAAATACATAGTTAAGTCATGCCCAACAAATTACAGCCTGGTTGTTATGCAACTTTTACTCTGCACTGGACATTGAATACAAAGGGATTGGTTCTGTCATGCTACAAATTGTAAATCTTTCTTCATGTCTTCTTTTATAATAACAGCTGTTTTAATAAACAGCTCCAGATATTTATCAAGTTTATGGAAAAAGGCACTTACTTGCTAGTGTCGTGACTGTGCTTATGTTTTCATTTCCTCCAACACTGTTAAAAAGAAAGAAGAAGAAAAAAAATATTCCAAGATACGATGGACTTGATAAGGCAGCTCCCCCTTATGGGGTTTCTACACATGTACACAGAACGTTCTCTGGTGGTTGTACTAAGTCAAAGCAAGCTCTTTGTGTGCATACCAATGGGGCCACAAAATCAGAGACTCTGTCATAATCATAATAATTATAGTAAAAGCCCTGTACACTAGCTGCTCTTTCAGTTCCATCATGTGTTTTAACATAAGTTCAAACCTAGCTGAAAGAAATGAGAATTTTTAAAAGCTGCCATCTTTGCTATTGCTGTCCCTATTAAAATATTTATTATTTCCATTTTTAGTTAACAAATCCTTTGTATCCATAACAACAAGTTCTAAAAGCATATATTTCACAATGATAACTATATTCAATACCTTTCCCCCCCATTTCACTCAACTGGAAGAATACTACCAGACTGGTAAAATTCACCATATGTCTGTGTGCTCTTTACCCTCCTTCATGCTGTAGAGAATGCTAGCATACTTTTCCCTCCAAATGTCAGTAGAATATTATTAAAGATCAAAATACTAAAAGTTGAACTTACAACACCTCTATAGCACCCCTTTAATTTGGAATATTCTGAATTGCTCTAGTACCTGTTTAAACCTCTTACAGAGCTGCAGTATTTTAGATGGATAAGAAATGATGAACACAAAATCAGCCTGACAGTTTTGGTGTTAAATAATACAGTTGCAGAATAATAAGTGAACATGATTGCCTTTTTTCAGAGTGGCTTTTTGACCTGTCTAATAAAATGCTGCATATGTAAAAGTCTGTACTGATTCATAATCGATAAACTGTTCTGCATAATGTAAGCAATACTGGGAAAGGGTCAAGAAAATAGATACTGTGTATGAAACAGCAGCAGCAAAAAAGATCCCATTCTGACTTTTCATAGACCACTGATTTTAAATGAGACAAATGGGTGACTTGGGCCACAGTGGGGAAAAGCAGACAGGATATAGAAAGAGCAGGGACAGAAATGCAGAATGCACAAGTGGTGCAATGCCACTGGGGTCTAGAAGTCCCCTTTGCAATAGCTACAACCTTGAGAGGAGAAAGGGACCGTCTTAACAAGGACCCCGTTTCGTCCGTGTATCCAGGCCTATTCCAGCCATGCTACATTGTACTCTAGATAGCCACTACTTTGAATATTTTATTTGTTGTGAGTAAAACTACAACCGTGTGCCTCCATGCAAAATGTGAAGTCAAATTCATTCTGAACAAGCCTTGATTTGTTACAAAAAACAACTATACATACCAAAACCCAAGAAAATGGGTTCCATCCCATTGCAGGGGAATTACTGGGACTCACCTCCAAGAAACACCTCGGTATTGAGTCAGGACATCCAGAATATCCTGGGGTTTGGATGCTGCCCCATTACCTGCCTGGAAGCACAAAAGAGGAGGAGTTCACCTTCAGAAGATAAGAAATGCTACAGTAACTAGTTCTCTGACTGATCCTAGTGAAAATAATTAAAGAGGATGCTAATGAAGCAAGCTACATCATCTTTCCAAAATATAATAGATCCTTGGTCTCAAGAGGATCAAAGATTGAGGGTATTTTAACTCTGCTCCAGTGAATTACCCTCTTCTATCAACTTCTTGATTAGATCAAATGGGGAAAAAATTGGTTGAGAATGTTCAAAATATTCATGTAATTCTAAATTTACATAAATAAGATAGCAATGGTCCTGAATGAATAATTTATTATAATGTTCCTCACATTAAAAAGTGGTGCAGTGATTTTATGTCTTCCCTCCCCCAGTTTCCCCAAGAAAGGAGACTACAAGGATTTAATGTGGTAATTAGCACAGAACGCATAAGAAACATGAATTATGATATGAGCAGTGAAGCAGTCCTCACTGATTGGAGAATCACAGCCAGTCTAGGGGTAACAAGTTTACGTAGTTCCAGGAATAGTGTTAAAAAAAACTCTCAAGGTAAGTTACACTTGACACACCTGATGATCTATTGCAATTTTACTCAAGTATTTAATTAGTATAAATGGACATGGATTTATAGGCTTTGGTATTATCATATATATATATACATATCATATGTATGTATGTATGATATATTATTATCATATATATCATTGTCATATATATCATACATACACACAATTAGCTGCAGAATTGGTTCTTTCTATTTACGCTGCTTACTAATAGCTTTGAAGGCCAATACCTTGCCTAGAATCAATAAAGAAAAGCAATTGTTGCAAGTCCACTCTAACAGGCTGGTTCTGCTGCTGCGCAATCTAGTCTTGCAGCTCTTCCTTGTGTGGCACTCTTGCAGACTTTAAATGGGAACTGTGCACTCATATTAGACTCATTATCTGACTGCCAGTCAGTCAAGGTGGAGCATGGAAAAGAATATGTGAAAAATGTGTTTGGCTCAATATGGCGTAACTGTATGTATTCTGTTTCTCAGGTTAAAAATTCAGAAATGCTTTTTCATTACTTGCTTTAACAATGGTTATCCAATGATATCTACTTACTGTGAGTGAATCTCCCAGGGCGGCAATCACTCGAATATCTGCCGGTTTCAAATTATGAACTAATAAATTAAAAAAATAAAGGTAGTGTAAGGGAAGGAGGAAAGAAAGAAAACTTCAAAGTGTGATGCTGATCAGAAATTTTCCTTAGAATAAGTGTAAAGCATTGCACAGACAGTATTTTAATATTCATGACAGCATCAGCTCAGAATGACAGACACTGACAGGCATCAAATCAGAAATGATTCTTGGTACTATAGCTGGGCATTAGCTACAGCGACAAGGGAGGCAGTATGATTTCAGTCTTGCATCTGTGCTTACTCAGATTCTTTTTAACCAGCGGAAATGACTGAAAAGCAGGCACAGCTCTGGTGCCAGCACAGGGTGGAAATTTTGTGACCATCACAACTTCTGAAGGAAGACAAAATGCAGCCAGAGACAGGATTCCACATGGCTTTTTGCATCCCAGACTGCACTGACAAGAGTCCCTACTCCATACGTACACAGTTTTACCATGCCTGCAACTGAAGTACCCGACTACCTCCTGTCTTTTCCACTGTCACTTCTTTGTTTGTACATGGAAGGTGCAGTTGCATAAGCTTTCACCATCCTTGAGGGAGAACTTGCATGTTGCTATACAACTATTTAAGTTGTTCCAAAAAGGATCTTAAAAGCCACAGTTAATAGAGTGCACTGCTTCAAAGAAAAGTGCACCTTTCCTAACTAAACCCAGTTCCTGTTCCCCTTCTATCATCAAACGAAGTAGCTCTACAGTAAAATTGCATAGGACTGTACCTGAAACCGGAACTGTATCAGAGGGATTCCAGTCAGAACAGGTAATATTTGTTCCATAAATCCTCTCCTGCAAAGACAGACAGGGCAAGACTTCACATCAGACTCACTATGCTCTGGTCATCATAAACTATTTATGTCTCAGAGCATTAGATTAATGAATTTCCCACATGCTTTGTATACATCTACCCAGCTCAGCCTGTCCTCAGGCTGTGCCTACAACTGCCCTTTGAAGGCAGACACAAGCTCAGTCTGCTCAGAAGTTGCATGGCTATATTAGTGCAGCATGGCTCTTGCCTACCAGTGGGGCCAGTTGTTTCAGGCTCTGTGCCATGCTGTGTTCAGCTATGCAACGTTTTGTGTGCCCATACTCTGAGCTCGCATCTTTTTGCAAGAAACTGTTTGAACATCCCTGGAATACCCCAGCATGAAACTGTACCTTTGTCAGCAGGCCATGAGCCTGCCTTCTCTGTGTGCAGCCCTCTGCGTGCAGCCAGGGATTTGCCCTCCTGGCTCTTTTGGGCTGCAGCCTACTGATGGAAGTGCCCCCAAGGTCTACTGTTAGTGAAGGGTGACTGTCAGTATACCAAAGCAGATCACCACACAAGACTCAATGACACGTGTTTCCTCCAAATCTCTCTACAGAACTCCTTAAGTAGGCTAACTTGCCTAAGGAAAAGATACTTGTGTGTCTTGTCCCACTGCTCCATTTTGGTTTTTTAATTTAAAAAAACCCAAAACAACCCACAAACATAACACAGTGTTGCTTCTTGTCTCCTACACCATAACTACTATCAAAAATCAGAGTGGTAGGTACCACTGCCCCATGCAGAGGCCTATACACACTAAGTAACTAAGAAAACAGATGGCATTATATTAAAATGAGAGGAGAAATATGTATTACTATTCCAATGACATATAGGCCATTTTGAGTGCAGATGTGGTCTAGACCCTGTGTTCTGGGGCATGAAAATGAGTGTTATCACCTCTGTCTGTAGCTGCTTAGGAGCACCAAGTTCTCCTCAGAATCAGAGTACCATGACTACAAAAAAAAAAAAAGCATGGCTGTTTATCTCTGCACATCTAATCTGCAACTGTCTCAAAAAAAAAAAAAAGAAAAATGAAAAATCCATTGTTCTTCAGTTTTACTACGGCATAAATGAGATGATATCAGACCCACACAGTGGTGTCATGCTGATCTGATCTAGTTTTCTCCACGGTAGGACTAAATGTCCCCATTTTCACTATCTTCTCATCCCAGGGAAATTAACATCCAGATGTTTAAAAAACATTTTTAACAGGGAAGGCAAGACCGACTTAGGCTGGCTGAACACATCTACCTTAAATCACACTGTACAAAATCCACCAAGGAGAAAATGTGTTATTAAGCATCTGACTATTTAGTAAAAAATGGGAAATAAAGAGCTGGAGCTTTGTATTTAGTTTTCCCAGGTAGCATTGTTTAATTAGGCTACAACACACTTTCATCCACCTGCCCCACTCCCTGGAATACACTCAGTCTGTATGATGCAAACAAGCCTACTATACCTGAGATGTTTCTTTGGTGTTTGATGTCTTCGGGGAAGATGAGTAGTTACTATTTCTATATGTAAACAAATATGGATTTTCCTGCAGAGTGAAGAGAGTATGTTTACCAACGCTAGTAGAAACACAGTCAGCTGATGTTGAAGTCTTTTGGCTAGATTTTCCAAGAGAAGAAAATCTTTACAGTATTAATTTTTATATGAACATTGCACTAGTGAAGTAAACCAGGTCAGGCCTGAAAATTAAGCCCTGGTATGCTCTAGGCACAGCACAACCTCTTGCCTTAAACCTAACATCAAACTTCACATCAAACAAAACACATAATTCAATTTCTTTGATGCTTTAATTGCTGTTCAGTGAAGCTTTTAGATGCCAGTCGTATTTTCTCACTATCAAATTACTGAAGTCAGAGCTTAAATGCAAACACATTCAAGAACCTGTTCTTTGAACCGGAGATGCTCAGACCCTGAAGATACTACTGGGCTACTGACAGCTCCAGGGACTAAAGTAGTTAAATCTGACAGCAGACAGAGTCAAATCACAGAAAAGCTAAATTATATAAAATACATGGATTCAATTTTATTGCTGACATAGATTTTAATACTGATAATAGACTCCTGATATCTGCAACTAATAAATTCAGATCAGCTAGTTATATTTTGAATAAAAAAATCTGACACAGTAAGATGATTTAACTAAATTTTGTCAAAAGCTCTTGTTTTCAGCATTTAATCTTTATAAAATAAAGTGTCTGTGTCAATGAACTTTAAGAACACTGAATTTTTAACAGTGCAATATCTTGGGTAAGCGCACATTCCCAAGAACCTCAGAAGACGACAACAGTATTTGAAAACTTGGAAATCCTGCAAAGAGTAAATAAAATCTCACAGTAATAAGGAAACCCTTTTACCTGAGATGGACACTGGACCTGAAGCATTTTTGTGAAATTGTAAGGCTGCTTCCGTCCAACTGGCTCCATCTGGAAAGGGAGAGAACAGAGGAATTGTACACATGCTATATAGGGGAGGGAAGGGAGAGCAGCGGCAACGCAAAGGCTCTAGTGCTTGGAGTTTTCCCTCAGGTCCGTATATTTAAAAACTTGTTTTGCTTATGATAAATATTTATCTATGTGTAACATACCACATGTATACCTACAAAAGCAAGGAACTGAAAACAAGGCCTTTCACGTGATCAGACTGTCATCCCATCACCGTTAAAACAAGCATCCACACATTAACTCTGCTCTTGGGAATGCCGACCCTGTAAGTGTTTTTCCCACGAGGCACTGACCTCATACCGCAGTATTCAACTGCTTGTAATCAAGTCACTATTTATCAGCTGAACCACAGTAACTGTGGAGATGCTCTAGAAGGACATAGCTTAAACCACCCTCATGATCAGTTTTCCCCCCTTATGGTATGCAGTTTAAACTTTGCTGAGATTTGCAAACCAGTTTTACTTCCCAGCTGGGCTGAGTATGAGAAAGCAAAAGGTGGGCTGCCACAGCTCCACTGCCAGGTAACAACTCTTTGCAGCAGTCTGTCCACCCTCCCAGGACTCATCCACCACAGGTTTCTCTTCTCCCAGACTGTGAAACCATGCTCACAAACGTTTGAGAAAGGCACACTTGGGAGACCTTTCTTCACCTTTCTACAGTTTATAGTTTTCATATAAAAGTATAAAGAAACTAAAGACTTTTGTGTGGGAGGAAAAGCAACTCTGAGCAGATTGACACTTCGAAGTAAAAATGGTATTACTGAAACTCCTTGGAAAATGCAGCTTTGACTCAGATTATACACTGAAGGCTTGGATCACTTTACCTCAGAAGCAGAAAGTACAAAATCCCTAATATAAATGGAAAACTAAAAAATCTTCCATTTGGTGATACATTCATGTTGCATTAACTTTTTTCCTTCTGTCTTATGAGCACTATCTTGATGTACTCCCTCTGCTGCAAATTCACTTTGCAGCAAAGTCAGAAACATGGAACACAACACATTAAGGTCACACACCAATCCTCTGGTGGCTGTAGCCTGTGCAACTAAAAGCTTGCTAATTTCTAGAATCATAAAGCTTGGAAAAGACCTCTAAGATCATCTAGTCCAACCGTCAACCCCAACACCACCATGCCTACTAAACCATGTCCCAAAGTGCCACATCTACACGTATTTTGAACACCTCCAGGGATGGTGACTCTTTGGGCAACCTGTTCCAATGCTTATCCCACCTCCCAGAACTACTTCCTTATCTACATTTTCATGGATGTTACACAACATGAAAAGGTGCACTCCAACTCTGCACAGAGGCTTGATAATATTTATATTTATTGGCCGCCTTCTAACAAGATGGAGAGGGGACTGTTGTTAATGAAAAATTATGGAATGATTCAAAATTCAATACTAACAGCACAAAGTGGTAAATACCACAAAGAATCACTTCACCTCTTCAGGCACCTTGCTGGGTTCTAATTAAACTGCAATCACACCCAAAGGAGTTGGCCACTGTTTTAGATTCCTCAGTGAATGTCTGCTCAGTTTGCATCATCAGCAGCAGCTGACTACAGCAGAAACAGAATTGGAGGCACGGAATGTTATATTCTGTTTTGGTTGTTCCATCAATGAAAATAATGGGAAAATTCAGAGAAATAAAGAAGAGGTTTACAGAGATAGATATTCTTTGAAAGAAGCATTTGTGGAAACACAGTCTGTGGTTTTTTAAGAGAGAGGAATAAACGGAACGTCTCTGAAACATACAAAATAATGAAGCTCAGAGAAAAGATACACTGGGAGCTGGTACTTTCCCATCCTCTTGGGACAAAACAATGTAGCTATTTAATGACATTCTTAAAAGAAAATACTCTTCTTCCAGCACAGAATGATCCCACAGAATCATTCTGTGGGACAACAGTGGCATTTCTTGGCTAGAAATGAATTTCAAACAAGTATTAGACACTTGTATGTTGTTGGGAGTTGGGTGATGAGAACGAATTTCTCCAGGAGGCAGTTCATTCCAGACAGCTCAAGAAACACTGTTCTCCCAAGCAAAGACCAACAGCTCCCATGCAGCAGAGCTGCAAGGTCCTGGTCAGGAAATCAGGCACCAAGTCTGCATTGTGGCCAGCCAAAACCTGCCCTGAATTCTAGCACATCTGTGGTACAGGCTGGTTAGTGTGTAGGTCTGCTCTGGTACCGCAGCAGTTTCTAAGTCAGTGTAAACCCCTGAACACAGAAGAGAGGCACAGGCAGCCTCCTGCAGCGCTGTTCCCATTCGGGTTCTTGCCTGGTTTCAGTTCCTCTCTTGGTTGCAGGATAGTTTCTTTGCGGTCTTTTCTGCTACACAAAAGAATGCCAAACTCAGGAGCAAGAGCTTTTTGTCTAAGTTCTTTACACACATGAAAGGAGATTCGCCCCTGAATATATTTCCAGAGGTAAAATTGTAGGCATTTGCCAAAATTAATCAGTCATGCTCTCTGACATCAAAGCTGTCCAAGTAAACAACCAACCTCTCTCAGCTTTTCCTAGCTACCCAATCTCATTTTGCTGACTGTTCTCTGATGTGTTTAGCATATGAATCACATTGCTCCTAGATAGCTAGAAATGTTTTGGAAAAATATCCAGCCATGCCTAGGACAAGTCCTTAGCACCTGCTAGCTCAGCTTCTTCTCAGCCAGACTGAAGTGCAGTCCAACTGCCAACTGCCACTAGACATTCAAGGTTTTGCCCTTTGGCCA
>VYZW01022987.1:0-61182 GCA_013401315.1 Balaeniceps rex
CATACTAAATCCAAAACACAGCACTATGGCAGCTAATAGGTAGGAAATTAATTTTATCCCAGCTGAAACCAGGACAGCAACTGAGAATAAACTTCTGTATTTGGAATCCAGGCTATAGGGCAAAAATCTGTTGAACTTAAAACCAAACTTTTTTTGACTCACTATTTGGAAAATTATGAATTCATAAAATGTTTATCATTCATAGTACTTAACACATACCTTTCAAAGACAACTAGCACACTGATATACACTTTATTTTTGTTTGAAACACGAATTAATTCAGTGAAATTAAGTACTGTACTTAAGTGAAATTGGATTAATTTGGACATATATACTGGGAAATCATTCATGTCTTTGAAAGCACATTTGGAGCAGTCGGTAAGGAACCAAGGCAGGCAAGCTGAAGAGTAGACCCCAGCGAAATTATGGAGACATGCATCAATAAAAAAAAAAGAACAGCTTTTCCAGGAATTAGAGTATCTATGAGCAAGGAGAAGGAAATCAATGGAAAGACTGTAGTTTCTCCTTTGAAGTTAATCTTTTTTTTTTTTTAATCCAAATTGCTAGAAGAACTTGCAAAGAATGCAGATGCAGTCAGCTATGACAGGATCTCTGACATTTTGTGAAAAGTTCCCATCTACCTAACTTATATCTTACTTTTCAGTATTCTTTGTTGTTGTATTCCTTTGCATGGTGTACTGGTTTGGGCTGGGATAGAGTTTGTTTTCTTCATAGTAGATAGTATGGAGCTATGTTTTGGATTTGTGGTGAACACAGTGTTGATAACACAACCATGTTTTAGCTATTGCTGAGCAGTGCTTACAAAGTCAAGGCCTTTTCTGCTTCTCACACTGCCCCATCAACAACTAATCTGGGGGTGGGCAAAAGGCTGGGAGAGGACACAGCTGAGACAGCTGACCCCAACTGACCAAAGGGATATTCCATACCATATGACGGCATGCTCAGCAATAAAAGCTGGGGGAAGAAAGAGGAAGGGGGGATGTTTGGAGTTATGGAATTTGTCTTCCTGAGTAACCGTTATGTGTGATGGAGCCCTGTTTTCCTGGAGATGGCTGAACACCTGCCTGCCAATGGGAAGAAGTGAATGAATTGTTTGGTTTGCTTGCATGTGTGGCTTTTACTTTACCTATTAAACTGTCTTTATCTCAACCCATGAGCTGTCTCACTTTTACCCTTCTGATTCTCTCCCCCATCCCACTGTGAGGGGAGTGAATGAGCGGCTGTGTGAGGCTTAGCTGCCTACCAGGGTTAAGCCACAACACGCAGAAAAAGAAAAATAAAAGAGAATGTGTTAGCTAGTTTTGGAGTTATAGAGATCTATAAAGTATTTTCAATTTTTAACTAGCATAGCAACAAATAGAATAACAAAAAAGGACAGGGTGGAGAAAGAAAAAAACCAGGAAGAAGGGGGAGAAAAACAGGGAAAAAAAAAAGGAAAAAGAAAAATTGCTCAATAAATATATTGCTAGTAATGTAAAGTAGCTTCTGAATAATTGAATGAGAAAAACAAATAAAAAGGGCACAGAAAAGCAAGACATCTATGAGAAAAAAGGTGCTTAATAGTCTGTAAGACTTGGCTATATCTGTGTGGAGACAACACTTTAAAAAAGTCTGTATCTGTCTGCCCTATCCCAGAAATCTCAGAAGTGCAGTTCATTTTTCTCTCCCTTCTCCCTTACTTCCAGAAGAGTTATTTGTGTTTCTGTATTGATTTAATTATATTAAGCTGCTTGTATCTGTTCCTTTTTTCTTGTGAGGGACTAAACAAGCAGTTAGCATTCTCGAACTTTTGGGCCAACGTCTGTTTTATCCCAAAAGAGCAAAGAAGAAATTCTGACAATCCAGCATACATCATGAAGGGTTACTAAATGTAATCAGATTAATTTAATTGTTTGCAGCATATCTTTAGAAGTCTCTATAGTAGGTATCACAAAGTAGAACAAGAAAAGACTATTAACAAAAGGAAATAATAGGAGATGTTCAAGAATAATGTGAATTGAATCAGTTATCCAATTAACATTCCATCATAATGTAAATTATGTGCTTATGAAGGAAGATATAAGTTATTTTTTAATTTTAGGGTCATTTTTTAAAATATTCTTCATTTGTATTACTCATCTTTGAATAAAATGAATGAATACTTGACATGTATTTCTACAGTAGTCAGGTTGCAAACATATGCGTCTTTCTCTTACACATTCTCCAGGCAAGAAATCAGAAGATGGAAAATAGCTAGTATCTGAATCAAAAGATGGAAAATAGCTAGTATCTGAAATTATACACTTAAGAAATATTAACTTAAATGTTAATTTAAAAATACTGAAACAAAAAGCTAAAATGAACCTGCAAATTACCTCAGACGAAAGCAAATAGCCATAAACAGTTTTGCATCTCATACATATTAATTTACCCACCCAGTTCATAGAGAAGTTCCACATTATCACTGGTGAGCCATACACAGAAAAAGTTTGGGCTTTGAAGAAACACTTAAATTACACACACACAGTCTGCATCTGTAACAATTATTGACAGAAATTTCAGCTATTAAAGTTTTATGTTTATGTCTTTGAAAACACCTGTGTCAGGTAGAAGGTAGACTTTACTCCACTTCTGTGTTTCATTTTATTCTGTGGTTGCTGAAAGGCAGACGTGATTTCTAAAAAGATATTTTAGGATCTATCTACACTGGAAATTGTATTATTCTTCTATCCAGATTTGTACACTTTCTGTTTATCTAGTTTCACTACAGTCAGGCTGTATCTACCAAAAAGGGTTTCATTTGGGGGTAGCATTTTATCACTACAGGTGAACAACAGCAGCATTTATTCACACACGCTTATTCTACCATGTACCTCCTGCTGGTCTGTGCCTACTGAGAAACAGAGCGCTTCTGCAGGTAGGGAGAAACTCTTCTAGGAGCACGTCTGCTGGGAACAATAGAAGGATGTAGGGTTATACACAGTGGTAATGCTAGTTCACTTGGGAACATGAACTACACAGAGAAAAATAACTAAAATCAGCATGGTCACCTACTGACACCAGGATCATAATGTGATGACCTCATCTGTCCTGAAAGAACAACACTATTAGTAGCCATGGTGACTAATCCAATGTCAGTCCCACTGCGTATAAACACAGACTGTTCTAAGAACCAACTCTCCAATGATAGTTGACCACACATTTGATAAAACGATATGTCATAGACTGCCCTTTAGTGAGCTATAAGTTTCTGTTTCTTTTTATGTCTCTAATTTGTAACAAAAACTATTTTTAAGATAGTGATTTAAAATAAAGGGTAGTGACCTTTAAATTCTGGGCTCGATAACTGCTAAATTGTCAGTAATTGCTAATTTGGCTGCCACTTAACAAGAACAACTCCGCGAGAGGTCCATTTCATGTGGTGCTTTTCTTTTGATATGTTGCTTGTGAACTTTTTCTGTGTGAGCTTTATTTACCAAAGCTAGGTCAGATACCTGTCTCAAATAAAAACAACATATTCTATCAAGCTAATGTCAAATCTGTTGCAAAATTTCAACTCTAATTTTTTCACATTCAGTTTTGATTACAAAAAGAAAACAAATCAGTCAGTAACTCAGTAATAGAGCTGGTTGATTACTGAAAAATAAAATAATGTTTAACTGTTTATTTGAATAAAGACAATATTTCATTGGAAATATTCAAAGGCTATGACTGCAATTTTTCTAAGACTGGATGCAGAAACATTTGTTTCCTGAAATGGTTACAGAATGAAAACAATTCCAAATGCTTGCAAAAAAGCAGTTGTACGGCCATGGATACTGTTTCTTTGTCTCTGAGAGTGTTCTTATTTGCTTGAAGAAAGGTGTCCTGGTTTCAGCTGAGTTAGAGTTACTTTTCTTCCTAGTAGCTAGCATAGTGCTGTGTTTTGGATTTAGCATGAGAAGAATGCTGATAACACACTGATGTTTTAGTTGTTGCTAAGTAATGCTTAGACTAGTCAAGGACTTTCTTTTTCAGCTTCCCATGCTCTGCCAGGTGCACAAGAAGTTGGGAGGGGGCACGGCCCAAGATAGTTGATCCAAATCGACCAAAGGGCTATTCCATACCATATGACGTCATGCTCAGTATATAAACCGAGGGGAGTTAGCCGGGGGGCAGCGATCGCTGCTCGGGGACTGGCTGGGTGTCGGTCGGCGGGTGGTGAGCGGTTGCATCACTTGTTTTCTTTTCCCTGGGTTTTGTTTGTCTCTCTCGTTCTCCTTTTCATTACAATTATTATTATTATTATTATCATTATTATTATTACTATTATTATTATTTTATTTCAATTATTAAACTGTTCTTATCTCAACCCGTGGGTTTTCTTACTCTTGCCCTTCCGATTCTCTCCCCCATCCCACCGGGGAGGGGGAGGGTGAGCGAGCGGCTGCGTGGTGCTTAGTTGCCGAGTGGGGCTAAACCACGACAAAAGGAAAAAAAGCACATCTTAGGGAACTGATGGCAACCTGTAAATACCAAAGAGGTTTTTGTTTTGTTTTGTTTTGTTTTTTTAAGTGATAACCACAGTAAGTAGTGCAATGACCATAGGCTGACAAATGCTTGATAAAACATTCCTGAAATAATTTTGACAATGTTTTAAAATCTAACATGGATAATTAGAAAATCAGTGAAAAGCTAGATTTGTTGAAAATATATTTTCACAGAATCAATTGTTGAGGTTGGAAGGGACCTCTGGACCTCCACCTAGTTCAACAACCCTGCTCGGAGCAGGGCCAACTGAAGCAGATTGCAGAAATGTTTATTGTGTTTCCAGTCAAATTTTGACTGTCTTCAAGGATGGAGACATACAGCTTCTTTTGGCAACCTGTTCCAGTGTTTGATCACCCTTACCGTAAGTGTTCTCTTATGTTTAGGTAGAATTTTCTGTATTTCAGTATGTGCTCATTGCTTTTGTCCTGTCATGCCATATTGCTGAGAAGAATCAAGGTCTGCCTTCTTTCCTCACCTCATCATTTATTTATTAAACTAAATTGATAATATGTCCCCTCTCTAAACCTTCTCCAAGCTAAATCATTCCAGCTTTCTCACCATCTCCTCATACAGCAGATGCTCCAGTCCCTCAATCATCTTTGTGGTCCAGTGCTGGATCTGCTCTAGTTAGTATCTTTCTCACACTGGCGAGCCCAGATCTGGACACAGTAATTGCAGATGTGGCCTCACCAGTGCTGAGGAGAGTGGAAGTCTCATCTTCCTCGACTTGCTGGTGAAGCTCTTTCTAATGCAGCCCAGGATGCTGTTGGTCATCTTTGTGGCAAAGGCATATTGCAGACTCATGGTCAGCTTATTGTCCAACAGGACTCCCTGATCTTTCTATGCCAAGCTGCTTTCTAGCCAGTAAGCCCGCAGCCTGTCCTGGTGCATGGTGTTATGCCTCCCCAGGGGGAGGACTTTGCATTTCTCTTTGCTGAACTTCATGAGGTTCCCACTGGCTCATTTCCCTAGCCTGTTAAGGTTTCTCTGAATAGCAGAACAACCATCTGTTGTATGAAACCCTCCTCCTAGTTTTGTATCATCTGTAGACTTGCTGGGCATGCACTCTGTCCTATCATAGAATCATAGAATCATAGAATGCTTTGGGTTGGAAGGGACCTTTAGAGGTCATCTAGTCCAACCCCCCTGCAGTGAGCAGGGACATCTTCAACTAGATCAGGTTGCTCAGAGCCCCATCCAACCTCACCTTGAATGTTTCCAGGGATGGGGCCTCCACTACCTCTCTGGTCAACCTGTTCCAGTGCTTCACCACCCTCATTGTAAAAAATTTTTTCCTTATATCTAGCCTAAATCTCCCCTCCTTTAGTTTAAAACCATTACCCCTTGTCCTGTCACAACAGGCCTTACTAAAAAGACTGTCCTCCATCATCTTGGTCCATAATGAAAATGTCAAAGAGTATTGGTCCCAGTATCAACCCCTGCAGTATACCACTGGTGACTGGCCTTCAGCTGAACTTCATGTTGCAGATCACAACCCTTTGAGCATGTCAGTTCAGCCAGCTGTCTATCCATTTCACCATCCATTTATGTAGTCCGTATACCATCAGTTTGTCTATGAGGATGTTATAGGAGGCAGTTTCAAAAGCCTTTTTGTCAACAGCTTTCCTTTCTCAAGTGCCCAGTTATTTTCTGTTCATCTCTCTCTTTAATGCAAATTATATTTATATTTGTTTTAAACCTTTTTTTTTTACAAGCCAACTACATTCTCCACCACATGGTTTATTCTCCTAAAGTTAAATAGAACAAACTAGAAAATCTATTGTTATTAGATAAGGATAAGAATGATTAGGTCAGTATGTCAGTGTCTGCTACAATACAGTAAATGGAAAAACATTAAATTTTAAGAAGAAATTATCAGTCATCTGAGAAATGTCTAAAAGAGACCAGTGATGTGTTTTGGAAAGTGAATTAAAAAGACAATATTTGAATACTTGGTTTTATTTATGAGGGCCAAACCCAATATTGTATGGTTAGGAACAGTTGCTTAGTTTCTGGTTCTATATGCACAGCCTTTGTTGCAAAAAAATGTTATATGCATTTATGTGTAAAATACTGCTTTTTCTACATAATGACATACTGCCTGTGAAGTTCTGAGATCATTTTGAGATATAGTTATCAGTTTTCTGGAGTATAACAGGTAGGATAGGATATGATAGGATAGGATAGGATAGGATAGGATAAGATAGAATATTTCACTTGGAAGGGACATACAACAATCATCTAGTCCAAGTGCCTGACCAACTCAGGGCTGACCAAACGTTAAAGCATATTATTAAGGGCATTGTCCAATTGCCTCTTAAACACTGACAGGTGTGAGGCATCAACCACCTCTCTAGGAAGTCTGTTCCAGTATTTGACCATGCTCTTGGTAAAGAAATGTTTCCTAATGTCCTGTCTAAACCTCCCCTGATCCAGCTTTGAACCATTCCAACGCGTCCTATCACTGGATATCAGGAAGAAGAGCTCAGCACTTCCCTCTCCATTTCCCCTCCTCAGGAAGCTCTAGAGAGCAATGAGGTCACCCCTCAGCCTGCTTTTCTTCAAACAAGACAAGCCCAAAGTCCTTAGCTACTCCTCATAGGACATTCTTTCCAGCCCTTTCACCAGCTTTGTTGCCTTCCTCTGGCCACATTAAATGACCTTCACATCCTTCTTAAATTGTGGGGCACAGAACTGCACGCAGTATATATTGGGGACAAATGTTTTAGTGGTGCCTAGGACAAGGGGCAATGGTTTTAAACTAAAAGAGGGTAGATTCAGACTAGATATAAGGAAGAAATTTTTTACAATGATGGTGGTGAAACACTGGAACAGGTCACCCAGAGAGGTTGTAGATGCCCCATCCCTGGAAACATTCAAGGTCAGGTTGGACAGGGCTCTGAGCAACCTGATCTAGTTGATGATGTCCCTGCTCACTGCAGGGGGGTTGGACTAGATGACCTGTAAAGGCCCCTTCTGACCCAAACCATTCCATTTCTGAAGACAGTTAATTACATTTTCACCTTTCTAACATTAGGACTTTTGAGGAAAATGGTGTATATTAGTCTATACGTGTGTGTACGTGTATACATATAGATATATAAATGTGGATTTCTTTTGTGCTGTTTTCTATATTCAAACAGAAATAATATAAGCACATCCTGCAGACTAAGCTAGGTGGTGTAACATAACCTGTCAGCAAGATGCAAAGTAATGATGGATGACTATTTTCCTCAGGACTATCTTCCTTCAATCAGTTTTAATTATAGCAATATTAATTGTTGCCTTTTTTTCACACCATCTCGCATAGATTTACTACCATGATAGAAGCAGGTGAAAGACCTGTCTTCTGAATCTGCACAATAGTTGTACTAGATCAGCAAAAGGTAAAGATCTTACTCATCAAGAAAGGTTCAAATATTCCTCAGCTATGACAAGCATGTAGACTCAGCAAATACACTTCAAAGAAAATGTAGATGTTAAAAAGGAAAGAGTGAGCATAGATTCTTTTACAATTCTCTTACAAATGCCTTTGAAGGCAATGCAAAATGTCACATTGTGAATTCAACCAGTTTAAACAGGTTAGCATGAAATTTAGGACCTAAACTAATTATTTAAAAACCATTGATTTTTTATTTTATGTTTTACTTATTTTGGGATGAGATTGGCTGAGAATATTTACTGTTGAATAGATGAAAATGTATGTAACAGACCCTTGGTTTATGTTACATAGTTAAGCTAGAAATTCAATACCACAGGTACCAGTACATACTTAGTCTGGCATAAACACTATTGCTGGAGCTCTTCCACTTTATACAAATAATAAAAAATTGGCTTTAGACGGGGAAGTAATGCAGCCATTCCCCTTTTGTTGTCTGTATTAATGTTCTGCCCACCAGACCAAAGAGAAACATCCTCTGAATAGAGTATTGTATTTCTGAAGTAAAATTGGATCAGCTGCAAGAAGAGAAAAGAAGACACTACTCTTTTCACTGTCATAGTTTACCTAGAATCCCCCAAAATAGAGATGCTGATTTAAAACCCTTTGGCAGAGAAAGGAATTAAGATTTTCCATAATCTGCTGAGTCCTCAAACCACTGACCTAAGGGACTGGAGACAAGCACTGCTATCATTTATTCTTATTCAGTTTCCCCAAATAGTTTCTTCCCCCTTTTTTTTTTTATTTTTTTTTTTTCCGGACAGATTACATGGTAAATTTGTCCTACGTTTAAACACACACACATAAAAAGAAAATTTTAATTCAGAAATAAATGCATATCATTATGTACCTATAAATACTATACAGTTCAGAAAAAAGAAATAAAGAATCATCTTCTGGGAAGGGACTGAAGAATCCCCAAGTCTTCAAACTCCAACATAAGTCTAGCCCTACTATTCATGGCTAAATATCAACACAACTGGAGTACAGGGACTGTAAATGCACTACATAAGTTCTCTGCAGGCCAGTCTTGTCTTTTGTCTTTTTTTTTAAATAATATGATGCTGCTCTTATGCTCAGTCTAATAATCACTGGTTCATCTGATAAGTCTGTTAGTATGCCTATGTTGATTTGTATGCACCTACTTATAGATTAGCATTTGATCTTGTGGAGCAGGCCATATTCATCAATGTGTGTATTTCTTACAAGTGTCATAAGCTTTTTATCCGAATAGGGGCTATTGGAATTTTATAGTGTAGAACTAAAATTCATTTCTTTCTCTTTAACGCTGTGGTCCAAATCAGGAAGTAACTAAACTAAGTCATGTAAATTATCATTCATTTACTTAGAATATATGAACAAATGAGTATTGGCTCAAAATAGATACATTAATTTTATTACTTGTAATAAAGGCAAGTTAAAATTAATTTTCGTTGTTAAAATAAAAATTAAAAATAGCTCTACACTGTTAAAGCTCTGATATAAAATACTTATTCTTAAATTAATAGTAAGTAGTTATGTGATAAAGTAATACAACCTTTTTATCCATTAGTGGGAAATTGCAGCGTAATAACACAATTTAGATTAAGATTTCTGACTTTTTCCTCATATTATTTACAGTCAATATAGAAGCAAGGTGTGAGACATTCATTTTCTATTAAGAACTTTGAAATTCTGAAAATGGTTCAAAGTGTCTTAATGTTGAAATTGTGCTTCAGAAACAAGTGATCTCTGATGCAGATATTCTGTATTGTTCTCAAATAAAAATGTGCTCAACAACAACAAAAAAAGAATTATTCATTCCATAGTTAACTACGACAATCATGAAGCCCTGTAAATGAGGGCCCTACAAATTAATCTCTTCAGCTTTGTAAACTAAAAAGACAAGATTAATTTTATTTCTTCAATGACAAATGTATCACACAAAGAAATCTTTCCATCCAAAGTGACAATTACAGAATTATCACCGTAGACAGTTTGTTTCATTTTATTTTTCATGGATGCTCAAATGTTTATAGTACATGAATAAATTAAACAAGAAAAAAGATTTAAAAAAAAAAGTTTGAGAGAACAGATGCAGAATGGTTTGTACCATATCAAAACAAAAGCCCAATAGGGGTGGTCTAAAGAGTTTGATAAAATAATCCAAGATAGCTGAATATAGAAAAACCTTGCTGACTTATGAACAACAGCAACTTATAAAATTAAAAATATTGATGCTTATTTTGCAATGGTTCTTACAAAATCATCTTTAAATCTAAAAGAGGCTTTCATATTGTCTGTAGAGCTTGATGAAATAATTGTTATAAACAATTTACGTACTGATGAATATTTAGTTTTATTTTGCATGGCAGAAGGGAAATAATTTATTTCATTGCTCCACTGAATTGAATACATAGAAACTGTATGGCTATGTCCTGTGAAACATTTGTTTTGTTTTTAGATGGCCACAGGGTCACAGGTGCATGAAGGTTCAGCCTTGACAAAACAGTTGTAAACTGTGGTCTCCACTGTTGCATAAAACAGGGCTGACCTTTGCTAGTTCATTATTAACAAAATGGGATCGTGAAAAAAAATGTATGACTTTTCTTTGCTTTCAGGGTAACATTTCCCGTACCATAATGTGCCCATTTTTATAGAATCATATGCCTGCCAAGAGTCATTCATATGAACTGACAAATTTCTTTTCTGCTGCCATTTAGCCTTTTTGGACTGTCACTCAGAGACCAACCTCCAGGGAGTCAGCAAATTTCCTCTAAAGCAATCACTGTGTTTCTAGGAGCAACTAAATGACAGCTGATACTATCTTCTACAGAAAAGGCAGCTGAGAGCTATTTTCATTTTTTTCTCACCCCTTATTGCTCCTTGGTTGGCTTCTTGCATCTACTATACCTGCATAATCATGACAGTAGTGGAAGAAGAGAAAACCTTATCCACCAGAAAGCGGCTTCTGACTCACCTTCTCACTTAGATAACTGCCCTTCCATCCCTTATGTTGAAATTGCCACTGTGATACAACTGTCTCTTTCTCTTCCTAGATAACAGACTTGGTTGGCCACTGAAAATGTGTAAATTCATGACTTGAGCTCAAAGAAAGTGCTTTTGGAATGAGTTTAAGTGGGAATGGAGTTGACATAGGACTGAGAGGATTATTATATCAAGTTCTCAGGAAAATTTTCTTTATGTATGCTTTGCATCTTTCTTCCGGACAATGTTCCTAAGTAACATATTAGGAACAGAAACATTTTGTAATGCTTCAAGTCACAGTCGCTTGACCTCTTTTTTACATAAGATGTCTAGTTTTTGTGCTTTTTTTCTTGTATAAAAGAATGAATTCTGATTGTGTTTATGTGAAAGAATATTCAGAATATTCAGAATATTCATGCTTGCCTTTTCTTTATGATCAGAATTTCACCCTATACATGGGGAAAGAGAGGTTAGTGAAGTCTTGCAGTATATATTACTGGGAGCAACTGTTTCTTTTATGTTGAGCACGTACGCCTTACTTTAATATGTGCTTAGTAGACTTGGCATGTCTGTTCTTGTATAATATCAATACACATCAATGTTTTTCATGTTTCCCCCAAAATAAGATGATTAAAGCAAAATAAACACACACACATATATTTATATGTATAAATACTAGTGTTAAGGTATGGAGGAAATGACTAGGCCCTGACCTGGTGTTTAGCTAACTGAACAGAACATGAAAAACATGAGAACATGAGCTTAGCATGAGAAACTGTTGAACATAACAAATAAGAAAGTAATAACCTGACAAAAGTTTCAGACAGCATCATGAGAAATGGCAGGATTTTGCATGCAGTTAAGGGAAGTTATGTGAGGGATGACACACCTCTCAGATAATTGGAGGGGAACATTGAGGACCTGCTGGGGACTGGGACCTTGAAAGGCTAGCAGTGCCTCGGTAACCTTGTCAGAAATACCAAATTCGGGTACAGATGCAGCAGACCTGGGACTAAAAGGGAACACTTAGGTGTGAACTATTTAGTTGGAAGGAGAAAAGGGAAGAGAAAGGGAGAGATCAGTGTGGATGAGGAAGGAACAAATGTGGGAAAGTGAAGAGATGGGAAGATACAAATGGCTGACACATGTAAAAAAGACTCGTGGCCATTTTATTTTTCTGCTGAGCCTTGTACCTGATGATTTCAGCCTGTCCAACCTTCTTATTAAACTTAATATTTCCTTAATATTTTCTGTGTGAGTGCGGTCTCTACTCTGAGACCATGTGTGTGAACTTCTAGTGAACTTCAGGCCAGATATGGATATAGCAGCCAGCAACTGGAGAGACTGAGGTCTCAAGCTGTGGTCAGCTGCTCGACAGACCCATATTTTGTGTGTGTCTGCATGTATGTTCTGGTAGTAAACTTCAAGCTGGACTAGCCAGTGGGTAGGAGGAGCTTAGGAAAGATCCAGGGTCTGAGTTAGTGAATGAGTTGAGTACCTAAGGCATGGGTATTAGGTGAACTTAAAGCCCGTGCTGATACTGAAGGGATCTGTGAATGTAGGTATGAGTGTAGGTTAGGGAGTAAGGGGGCTATCTATCAACAAAAAACTTCAGTCCTGATCAGCTGGAGGGGAGGAACAGAATTCAGTGTTGTCCATGTTCATGTGAGTGCTGCTGTCATTAAAGGCACTGGCCTGTGTTGGTCTCTATGTCTATATATGTGTGTGTGCATGTGCTTGTGTGTGCGAACACATGCTCATGTGTCTTTTGGGAACACCTGTTTACTGGCTGGATCTACTGAAGGAAACAGTAGCAGCTACAAGTATCAGATTGGGATTCCCTGGGGTGTGAAAGTGCACCGAGTCAGGCTCTAGCAGACTGGGAAGGAGGAATTCCCAATGCCCTGAGGACCATCAGGTTCAGTTTCCTTAACAGTGAGGAGCATGGGGAAATTTAGTTTAAATGCTTTGACAGTTGTATGTGTGTTTGGCTTGCTGAGCTTTACTATGAAGTACTACTGCATATATGATACTGAGAATCAAACAAGAACATTTACCAAGCAGCTCTGATATGCTGTTTGCATTTCCTGCATTTCTCCTGTGTTGTGCTCCAGGCTGCTTCTCTTGTGAAATTCAGTGTCAGCATTAAGAAACATATTAGAAATACAAGTGAAATTCAAGCACAAGTCCAGGAGAAAACAAAAACAATCTAACCTGATTATAATGCTTAAATACCCAGCTGCTGAAACACAGACAGATATTGGGTATGAAATATTTTCTTCTCTCTTCAATATGTGAGAATAATTCGTGCTTCAGAATTAAGACCAAAACAAACTGAATGCTGAACAGAGAGCTGCCCTTATCATGCAGTTACGTACTGCTAGGTAATTACAAATGTTGAGGTCAGAGTTACATTTTAAATCGCTTGTTTAAATCAGGATTGTAAGAAGGTACTTCTGACCACAGAGACTCTATGGACCCATAAACCTTCTTAAAGATAAATGCTTACAGTCTTTCCTCTAAATATGAATAGATGTACTTTTACAATTTTTCTTTTGAAATTTACCCAAGTAGAAAGGAGTTAATGAAATGCCTGTCCCTCTTTTGATACTATTGGACCATGAATGAAATAATGCATCCAAAAATACTTGTTTCAATGCCTCTCTGGCCAAAATTATATTCAAGCTAATTCTAGAAAGTTGTTGTGACAAAGACAGATGTTTTGGGATACAGTGTGGTAGAAACACTTGCTATGTCTCCTGTTGCAACTATAATATTTTGACTACAGGGTCCTAAGGGCCAGGGTGGAGGGCACTGCAGGTGAGACAGTGTAGTATTCCATCCCCAGGGTAAATGGCACAACTAAAGTCCTATCTCCTGTGTGTGTACATGAACATATGAAGCATAAGAAAAAGAAGGAATTAAAAAGCTATGCCCAGTCATAGAACCACAACATGACTATGATGAGAGACACATGGTGGGATAGCTTCAATGATTAAAGTGATGGATGGATGGATGGATGGATGGATGGATGGATGGATTCACACTCTTCAGAAAGCATAACAGAGAGGGGAGACAAAGAAAAGCCTTGTACCCTACATGAAGGAGTATCTTGAGTGTACATTTATATTCTTAAGGGATGGGTTAGAATTTATGGGTCAGGATCAGAGATTAAGTTAGCGGTGGAGGTGAGATTATGGTGGACATATTCTGAAGATCACATTGTTACATTATGTGATAAAAGCTTGCCTACACAACCACAATGATCAAGCTGGGGACCACTTAAGCAGACTGGGGAGGATGGATTGCATCTAGAAGAGCTGGCTAATGTTTTTATGAACCCGATCTATACCACCTTTGAAAGGTTTGACAATCAGGGAGTTCCCTCATAACTTGAGAAATTGTCCTGGTTTCAGCTGGGAGAGAGTTAATTTTTTTTCCTAGTAGCTAGCATAGTGCTGTGTTTTGGATTTAGTGTAAGAAGAATGCTGATAACACACTGATGTTTTAGTTGTTGCCAAGTAGTGCTTAGACTAGTCAAGGACTTTCTTTTTCAGCTTCCCATGCTCTGCCAGGTACACGAGAAACTGGGAGGGGGCACAGCCAAGATAGTTGATCCAAACTGACCAAAGGGCTATTCCATACCATATGACGTCATGCTCAGTATATAAACTGGGGGGAGTTGGCCAAGGGGCAGCGATCGCTGCTCGGGGCCTGGCTGGGTGTCGGTTGGCGGGTGGCGAGCGGTTGCATCACTTGTTTTTTTTTCCCTGGGTTTTGTCTCTCTCTCTCTCATTCTCCTTTTCATTGCAATTTTATTACTATCATATTATTATTATTATTTTATTTCAATTATTAAACTGTTCTTATCTCAACCCGGAGTTTTCTTTCACCCTTCCGATTCTCTCCCCCATCCCACCAGGGAGGGGGAGGGTGAGCGAGCGGCTGTGTGGTGCTCAGTTGCTGACTGGAGTTAAACCACGACAGAAATGCAAATGTCATACCTCTGTTCAAGAAGGAGGATGCATTGAACTAAAAGCAGGTCAGGCGAACCACATAACCTGGGGACCTAATGAAGCAAATCCTCCTGGAAGCCATGTCCAGGCATGTGAAGGAAAAGAAGTGATAGGGAATACCCAGCATTAATTTACTGATGTGTATGGCCAACATGGTTGGCTTCTATGGTGGAATGGCTGACTTTTTGAACAACAGGAGAGGAACCATGTTATTTACTTTGACTCTAACAAGGCTTTCAGTGTGGTCTCCCATAGTACTCTTTTAGCATAGTTGGTGAGTTATTGACTAGATGGGTAGATGGAAAGGAATGTTGAATACTGGCTGGACCATTGGGCACAAATGTCAGCAGATCAAAGTCCAACCTGCGGCCATCAATGAATGACATTGCTTAAGGGTTGATACTGGAATCACTATTGCCATTACTGACAAGGATGATGAGATGGAGCACACACTCAGTTTACGGATGATATGCTGGAGGACAGGATTATCATGAAAGGGGACATCAAAAAGCTGGAGGAATAGGACGACAGAAACCTCATGGTTTTCAATAAAGGCAAATGCAAAAAAACAAGGCATATACAGGCTGGGTACCTCAAACTTGCCAGAAAGGAGCCTTTCAGAAAAAAGATTTTGAACTCCACACGAACAAGTTACATGTGAGAAAATTGTGTGCACTTGTGATGATGAAGACTAATCATAGACTGAGCTGCATTTGTAAGAGTATAGCTAGAAGGCTGAGGGAAGTTATTATTCTCTATTGGCATTTATGAAACCACATCTGGAGTCTTGTGCCCAGTTTTAGGTCCCCAGGACAAGAAAGACTGGAGTTAATTCAGCAGAGAGCCATCAAGATTGTCAAAGGGTTGGTGCACATATAGAGAAATTAAGAGAGCTGGGTTTGTGGAGTCTGAACAAGAAAAGATTTGGGGGAATCTTAATGCTGTCTTCAACTACTGAATGAGAGGTCAGAGAGAAGTCAGAGACAAACTCTTCCCAGTGATGCAAAGTGAAAAAGGCAATAGGCAACAGGCATAGCTTGCTGCAAGGAAAACTCTGATTAAATATAAGGGAAAAAACCCTTCACAATAAGAGTGGTCAATACTGAAACAGGTTGCTGAAAGAGGGTGTGGAATGCCCAGCCTTTGAGATATTCAAAGCTCAACTGCACAAAGCACTGAGCAACCTAACGTAACTTTGAAGTTAGCATTGCTTTAAGGAGGTAAAAACAGATTACCTGCAAAGGTCTGTTCCAGCCTAAATTATTCTCTCATTCTCTGTTTATATTAATGCTGGCAGATCACAGAAATAATTTTAATATTCATCCAAAAAGAACGTAACAGTTATGACTATGTAGTTTAGTAATTGCATATTAGAGAGACAAAATAGACTGCACTGTTTCAAGAACCCTTTGAATAGTCCTTAGAACAAGCCCTGTTATGAGTATTCTAAATAAGTATCCTAAATTAAAATCACTAAAACTCAGATTATAATTAATCTGCCACTATCTTTCAGGCCAAAAACTATGGAAACCTTTTCTTCATTTTTCCATTTGAGATACTTAGATAGGAATTTGTGATCTTAAGTAAAATCATTAAGTAGCCCATCTCTAATTTTGTCATATCTTATGCAAAATAACAATAGAAGTTCTCAAAATTCTTAACATTAGGAAGCTACCACTGAAAATGAGAACTCTGAGCCCAAAATGCTCTGTTGTGAACAGAATGATAGCAAGTACATAAATCCACAACTTTCGTATCCTACTTGCAAGCACTAAGGACTATGAGAAAGCACACTATTTTTTTTTTCTTTCCTAGCCATTTTCTTTCACTTTAAGTTTTAGGTGGCCTAAAATATCTGAAGATGCTTTCTGATGTGTAGACTGAGAAACTGTCTCTAAGGCAGCTGGAACATTTGTATGAGTAACTGCGGAGAAACACAAGGGTAAAGCTGGTTTTATGTCTTATTAATAGGAACTTAGACCTTATTGAACTTGAATATTAATGGTGATTAAGACCTTTTCTTGCTTCTCATAGTGGCCTAAATATACATATAGGTACACAGGAAACTAGGGTTGCGGTCTACCTGTGTGCTGAACTCTTTTTACCAGTAAAGAAGCAGCTAAGTTGTTCCTTGTAAGTTGAATTTATTGGTAAATATATCTCTTCCCGCAACAAAAAATGGTCTTTTAAAAATAGCAATCCTCTTTTGAAAAACATTTAAAAAGCCTATATGTTTGGCTTAATTGCATCCTTAAAATGACTGAAATAATCCTCCCAAACATCCCTTCCTATTATCCAGGATTATGAATAAACCTTTACACAAATTTGCAGTCTTTTAAAGGCCTGATTCTCAGCTGGTATAAATTAGCATATATTCACTGAAATGTGTAAATTGATGCACCTCTGGCATTAGTAGAACTATATTGATTTAAGTCAACTAAGAAACTGCCCAGTATTCCACTAAAAACTCTTCAATATAGTTTGTTTAAAATATTATATTACTTTCAGGGTGGATTATAGGAATACAAATGTGTTTCCTTATGGACATAAAAATGGTTGACAGTTTCTGGCTCAGTGGATCTTTAATAAATTAGCTATTTTCCATAAGGCTTTTTTATACATAATTTCAAAACACTAAGTAAGTTATCTTTATATCTATTTACACAATAGACAGTAACAGCCATGATTTAAAAACAAAATTATTTTATTTGATTGAAAGTAATTAGAAAAGTAATCTATTTATGTTTACTTAGCTCTGTGAAGATTGTTTTTCTGTGAGCATGATTGGATTGTTGCTTATGCATTTTAAAGACAACTTCTGACTAGATATGTTGCTTTTAATGTTTCTAACACTCAAGATGCTCTTTGGCTGTCAGTGTCAGAAAGTTTAATTTCTTACACTTTCAGTTATACTGTAGTACCTTTTCCTTTTTTCCTTTTAAAGAGAGTTTCACACTTTTTATGTAAACGTTTAACAGGTTGAACCTACTTCATGTGCATAAGATATACCAACATCCTTTGCAATGATGCTGTAAAACATATGGAGAGGTATATAAGTATTTTGGGAGATCTATACTCACAGAAGAAGGGTAAAATGACTTTTATGACATGGGTCAAATATTTGTGCTATTTAGGATGGAAAGTGAGTCTCTTCTACAAGCAGCAATGCAGAGGGGAAAATCAAGAAACATAATATACAGGAAACTTCATTCTTCTCTCAAGCTCATGCTCTTTACTTGCAGAAGAAGCCAAAAATAAGGAAACATTTGCCTGTAATACTGCTCACCTTGATTGGACTGTATGAAGACTGAATGCATGAAGTATTTCAATAAAGTTGTATAATTAATAGTGTACTGAAGGAAATACTTGCCTCTAACTGAAAACTCATTCAATGCATATTAAAATACCCCTAAATGTACTGCTAAGACTTGAAAAACAGATATCCGGGCACCAGCTCACCTTTTCAATTATATATTTGCTCAAATTTCCTTGCAGATGATCATTAGGAAGACCAGAACTGTACTTTTCATCATTTCAAGCAATATCAGAGAACTCGCATCTTGCTAAGAATATATCCAGATTAAAGACAAAAGAAGCTCTCTTAAATTACATCAGTCAAAGGTAGATCCTAACCTTAGTATCTTTTTCACTAGAAATCCAGGTTATATTTAGTATTAATCATGGCTCATGTGGGCCATATTTTTGATAACAGCATAGAGAAAGCAACTTTATTTCAGTATTTAAGTCATTTCACTTTTCTGCACTATAATTTCAACATCTTTTGAACAAACACATTTTTCTTAGAACATTTTAAAAGCACTTTGACAAAGAATGAAAATTGTTATATAAAAGCTTATTTTGTTTTTTATAGAATGTATTCTATGAAGGTCTTCATTTATTGTGAAAAACAGATCTGGAAAAACATGTATGTTTCTTCTTACTTATTTGGTAGCTGTCAGAAAAGTTTGAGAAACAAGACCTTACCAAAAAAGAACAAAAATATGAATATTTATTTAAAGACACTTTTGGAAGAGATTGCAAAACTATAGCAACCCCTTAAACAAGTTAGGAGCAGTGTGGGGGACAAATATATTCTGAGGAGTAGTGAGCAAAATGAATGCAGAAAAATAATTCCCAAAAATCTTTCATATTCACATAATCTCTCATATATAATTTATATATAATCTAATTCATATCTCATTTTAATGAATTAATGGTGTGTTAGGACAAATATTTAATAATTTAAGTTTTCAGTTTCATGATTACGTGTATTAGGTCTGGCTGGGACAGTGTTAACTTTCCCCATAGCAGCCCTCATAGTGCTGTGCTTTGTATTTGTAGCCAGAACAGGATTGACAACACACCAATGTTTTGGCTACTGCTGAACTGTGCTTGTACAACATCAAGGCTGTCTCTCCAACCCTCCTCCTTACCCCGGAGGCCGGTAGGCTGTTAGTGGACCAGATGTTGGAAGGGGACACAGCGGGAACAGCTGACCCAAGCTGACCAAAGGGATATCCCATACCATATGACCTTGTGCTCAGCAATAGAAGTTAAGAGAAAGCAGAAGGGGAAGGGGATTCATTATTAAGGCATTCGTCTTACAAAGCAACCGCTATGCATACTGAGACCCTACTTCCCACAAAGTGGCTGGACATCACCTGCTGATGGGAAGTAGATAATAAAACTTTTTGCTTTTCTTTGCTTCCATGTGTGGCCTTTGCTTTTATTTATTAAATTACTTTTATCTTGACCCATGAACTTTTTGTCTTATTTTCTTCCCCTCTCCCACTGAATAGAGGGAGTGAGAGAGTGGCATGGGGGCCAGCCAAGGTCAGCCTATCCCATTAAGGCTTTCAGCTTCCAAATATTTGTGGAGATTAATATTTTCATGTAAATTATTTCACATTTGAGTTTTCTTCTGGAGTCGAAAAGCAGGGAAAAGAAAAAGATGACCTAAACAACTATCATTCTGTTGCACGTAGAGGCAAAATGAGGCAGAAAAATAATTAGTGGGATGTCTCAATATAAAGATCACAAAAGGGGTGCCAAAGCTTCTGTTTTCAATTCCAGAAGGATGATCGAGTTTTTGTAGACCTGAAATGATATTTCCCTTTCTATAGTCTAGTTTCTCTTCTTTGCCTATTAAAATCTGTGAAAAACATCCAAAGTAAAAGAAATACCTACAGCAGTAGTTTATTCTTTCTTATTCTGTGTCTAAAATTGTTTTCTGAACTTGTGTTATTAAATGTTGAATGGAAACACTGAGCTAATGGTTTTCTATAAAAGATCCCGTAGATCTACTAAAGTTTCTCTGTAGCACTGCCCCACTGAATGCAAAAGTGAATCCATCAAAGTAGATCAAAGTTAGCATTAGTAGTGAAATGTTAGACATTGTTTGTGAGAATTAATTTGTATAAAAAGAAATATTTTTGCAAATGTATATTGGCAGACTTATTGTGTTAATGACTGAAGGTATTTTGTAGGTACAGTAACTGTAGGGATTTCCATAAATGTCATACTGCTAGTATTTATGTGGAGAATAAGAACAAATTTAAATAAAAATTTAAAAATAGTACCTTCCAATTCAACCTTTAATTGTATTGAATAATAAATTAAAAATGACATATTTAAAATGTTCTAAGAACTGCTCTCCATACATCCCAATGAATCAAATCCCAAATAAGCCTCTTACTTTCAATGCACATGACAATGATAAAATACAGCAGCACAAAGTCAAACAGCAGTAGCTGAAGATCACAAAGCTAAAATCCAAAATGTTTCAGGTTACTTCTGTATTGATCCACTTGTTCTTTCAAAGATTGGAGGCCAGACCCAAATACAGATTTAGCTATTCAAACGCACAGCCTTTTCAAGGTATAGGATTATAGAGCAATAAAAGTAAATAATAATAATTAAAAAAAAAAAGCCTGGGAAAAGCTACAGTTAAAGCAGTAAATTTTGTATGCAGTTTTGATTCTTTTAGACATTAACAATAGTTTTTAAAAGAAGCTTTAAAATCCAGAGGTTTGGACCTGTGAAAATTTTAAGAGCCAAAGCCCAGTTGTGACCCTGAATACTCCTGCTTATTGAATTTAGACATGGGGGTAACTAATGGCTGTCAACAGCCTGATTTTTTGTCTGCAATTACCTCAACATCTACTATTACATCTCATCATATAACCAAAATTACCCAAGGGACAGGATGAGCATCTTGGAATTTTATTCCTGTTTAAGTCCAACAAGCCTGCAAAAATATATTCTTCTGCCATTTAAAAAATGCATCTACCAAACAAATACACCAACAAACTCATGTGTTGCCATGACCACTCTATTTTAAAACACTGCCGTAGGATGACAGAATTATAGCCTCTTTTATTCAATCAACTTTGAGTGAAGCATTCATCTAGATCACGGGTAACCAGGGTTCAGTTCCTGTCATAGCCTGAGGAGATTCCCTTCTCTCTCTGCCAAAACTGTGCCATAATAACCAGACTATACATTTATCTAGGTAGAAGCATTCCTCACCCATTCTGAGAAAGCTGTTACAATGTGTATAAAGATATAAAAAAATAAAAAGAGTAAGATTTGTCAGGCTGTTTTTTGAACAGAACCGAGGATAATTCTTTAGCCTAATAGTTGCAGTATTTACTTAGGAAAATAAACACTTGATTTCTACTCCTTGATTTCAGGACTATTTCTGTAGTTTATATTGAGGCTTCTTACTGCAAAATAGAGAGGCCACAAAGATCTGAGGTTTCTATGTTGAACTGATGAGAAATTCCTAAATAATTTAAAAAAACTAAGTTCAAGTCTTAAAGAATTTTCAGACTTACTACTGTCTTCAGAAATACACGGAGTTTCTAAGATAGTACATATCACAGTGTTAAAACTGACACTAGTGGGACTTTTTTTTTTTTAAATTTCATGTCAGTTTATATTATTTCAGAAGAGCAATGATGATATCTGGCTGTGGAGTAAAGATTGCCCCTTGGGAAAAGGTGGAGAACTTAGGCCCTACCAGCTTGTTTCTATTTTACTATGGGAGATCTCAGCTTCACTCAACCTCAGCAGCACAGAGGGGAAATGGATATTTGTACCTTCCCATTGTATCTGACAGAATGGAAGTTTTTGCTGTAATGGAAGTTCAAGTGCGATTCATAGACAGTCTCTGGTTTGGGTAGGTAGGCAGTATTTAAACTGGCTTGTTTTCAGGTGCTTAATTCAAACTGCTTTATAGTATAATAAATACTGTATTCACAAGCAAGCATGTTTGCCTCTTCACTGCCAGTGTACCTGAGCCTTCATTGAAAGGGAGAAGGATGAGGATAAGGCTGAGGTACTTAATGCCTTCTTTGCCTCAGTCGTCTTCTTCTCTGACTGGCATACATCTGGCTTTACATACAGGCATGTTCATCAGTGTGTTTTGTGGTCAGCTTCAGTGAAGCCTTTTTAGAGTGCACTGCAGCTCTTACTCAAGGCATGTGCAAAGGGTCCTTTTCCATTAAAAGCAAGGTGGGGCGGGGACAGAGTGGCTTGGTGCAGACCTGACGGCCAGCCAAGGTCAACCCACCACCCTGTGATACAGTTACACCCCAAAAGACCATTTTCACTTTACACAACCAAAAAGTATCAAAAATACCCCCCAACACACAGAGCCATGCACACATTAAAAAGCAATAAGGGCTAATTTGCTAGTGTTATAAAGTAATTGCATTAAAAGGGATTATACTGTAACTTTCACAGAGGTGTTCCTGTCTGCTTGCTGCCTGCTCAGCAAAGGGAGGGAAAATGCATTCAACCTCTGAAGTCTTAAAAAAGGGGGGAAAAAAGATGAAAAAAAATGTAGGGGAAGAAGAAACTGAGCTGTCAAACTAAGTAAGTGGCTGACTAGCAGTGTGATCATTTTTTTCAGCCTTGCCCTTTGTTTTCCCTCCACATACACCACATCTGTTTATAAGCCTGACTTGTTATGTCATGTTTGATTTAGACTGTACAGGGCAGGGATCCTCTTTGTGCTGTATCTGAGTGGTATATGACATGTTTACTTGTGAAAAAGATAAATGCCAGTCAGAGAAGAAGAGTTTATCTCAGTAAGCAGAAGTATAAGTGAAACACTCTAAAACATCTTTGTAGAAGCTGGGCTCAGGTGCTACACCAAGCTGAAGGACAATTGACTTTTGAAGGCAGATATTTGTATGCAGCCCATGAAGATTTTATGATAGCTACTTTGTGTGGTTTTGGCAACACTAATAAAATGCACTTTTCTACCTTACTAAAATAAACATAATGAAATTAAATGTTGAAAAGCTTAAATTGTATTTCTCCTTTCCCTCTATCTTTTGCAAATTCCTAAGCATTAAGGTTTAAGTGGACTAGTAATAATATAAAATAAAATAAAATAGTACAGAGTAAAATAGAACTAGTGCCACTTCTAGAGAAATTTATTTTTGAGTTGCCATGATTTGCACAATGAACTCTACTGGAGGGGGGGGGGAAGAGAGAGAGAGACAAATCTAGAAAACTACTATGTAGAAACCCATCTCTAGGGAAAAGGGGAAATGTTTTATTTCCAAGCATATATAGGTCCCTATGCTCCCCACTTAATCTATGCAAATTTTCAATAATCTGTAAAATATGTACTTCTACATGCAAGTTTCACCTACTTTTGGCCAGCTAAAACTGACTTACTTTTTATAAAACATCTTTTTATTTAAAAAAAAGGATTTATAAAGAACTCTTTTTTTTCAGGGACATCTAACTGGAAGGCAAGAAGTAATTTTTTTTATGTTTTGCAGAGACTGGAAAAAACTAGCAAACATTTATTTGTTTTCATTATTTTTATTAGCATTTCAAATTAATACCTGTCAGATAAATGAACTGTTACCATTTTTGATTATAAATAAGTAACAAAGAGCTTAAGTTTCTAACTGGGTTTTCAAGCAGCATATATCAGTCCTAGCACCATGAAGATTAAAAAACACCTTAGTGCTTTATAAATCTTCAGGGTAGCATGACTCTCTTGTTCCAGTTTAACTTTATCACTAATGGATGTATAACTATGTCCTGTTGACATATATCTGGTAATACTATTCTCACAGTTTGTGCTGCTGTGCTGATCAAATTGAGTAGCTGAAAATGAAGACAAAATTTCAGTCTTGAAGTAATTTATTTTATATAACAAAGACTATTCTATTCAGTACTTTGACTTTTTTAAGTTTCAAATATTTTCTTTTTTTTTCTTACCCTTTCTGCCACTGAACATGTTCATCAATATATACACCTTTCTATCCAATTCACCTTTTCCATCTGACCCTGAAAGACACTAAAACTTTCTGAGGAAAGGAAGGAGAGAAGGGATAAATACAGCCTACATGTCACTGATTCTGCTGAATTTTGAGAAAAACAAGGAGGAAAGGAATTTAGGGCCTTTGGCAAAATCAAGAACGTAAAAAGGTTGGAAGAGCTGAAACATTCATTTTCAATTTAAGAAAGTATTTTGTCTAGATTTTGGGGGGGGGGGGGGGNCATGATGGAAGGTTAGGAAGAAATAATTGCCCACCATTCAAAGCTTCTGGTGTTCAACTTAGAAAGAATTTTCTCATGAGAGATAGAATATCTGGATTAAAATGAACAAAAGTCTTTCACATCCCACAGAAAAACATATGTGCTTTAATTTCTAATCTCTTGAAAAACTATGTGTCCAGAGTTTGGGAAAGTCGCTTTCAAATCTGTTTAATAAAAGGATATCTGTAGCCTCACTTTTAAAGGTGGGCTAGAAGTACTTATCTTCAGGAAAAATGATACCTGTAAACTCCAAAATCTCAAGGAAACACCTGCCAGGAGGCATAGGTAAGACACCTACACTTGGGAAAAGTGAGGTCTGAGTAACTCTAATGTTGTCAGAAATTCTGACTATCTTGTTTTAGCTGCCTGGAGGGTATTTGGGTCTGGGCCTCATGAGCAGAATCACAGGGGATGAACAATATTGCTGTGCTACTTGTGCTTCAGTTTTGGCTGCAGCTGCAGCCAAGTGACAAGAGCCATTCGCACCCACACTGCCGGGAAGCGCAACAGCTGTGAGGAGCGGGGCAGATCTACTGCATATTCAAGTGCTCCTACCAGGAAAGCAGGCTGGCTTGCTTGACATTACATAAAGCGTGAACCGCTGTGTTCAACTCATGGGCGTTGAACTGTGCCACAGCAATACACTGTCTAAGACTTAGGAGGTGTAACACCCAGATTTGGGATGGGGGGTTGGACGTCTGGGCACATGAGGGAGCCACAAACCAGGAGGCCTATTCTTGTGACAGCCATCAGTGTGCAGGCTCTGCCTTCATGCTCAGTGCAAAGTGATCATTCTAGGCCACTGACAAAGGGGTTTAAGGGCAAGGTCTTGGGATCAGGAGTTTCCTATTGTCCATCACTATGACTGTTTAGCAAGCTACAAATTCTCACTTACAGAGGGAAACTTGTTTCATTGCACATGTCCTTAATCAGCCCTTTAGGTATAATCTATAGCAACTACAGATCTCTCATATGTGCATTAACAAATAAATTTACCTCTGTAATGAGATGTTTGACAGAACTTTACATGTGGGTTTTTTTTAGAACAGGATAGTTTCAGAAATTTTATGTTTTATCTAACCTTTCTATTTGGGTGGAAAAGAATAAAATATTGAATCCAAGAGGCCTCTATGGGAGCAGTGTTGGCTGGGCAGCTGGCAGGGGAGTGGGGGAGTTACAGGGGAGGGGGAAGTTGTTAACAGCAAAACCTTGGCATGCGAGTAATAGGTTATTTCACCATTCTACTAATACTGTTGATGTTAACAAGAACAGACTTGTCAACAGTGTAGCTGAACTACTGACATTTGTCATCACTTGTCAGCTCTCACATCTCTTTCCGACCAGGGTTGTATTTCCCTTGAATGTCAGGTTTTTGAGATGAGCCCATTTATGATACTTACAAGGCAAACACAGGGGTACAGGGAAGTAGATTTTCCTGAGTAATTACATCTGTCAGCAGTGGCAGTATTTATGATCCAGATTCATTAACAAGACACAGAAGCTACCAGGATTCTGCCTGTTACTTCTGAATGAGTGACTGCTGCTGTCAACCACTGAATGCCCAGAGGAAAGGTGGGGATGATGGCCTTCAGGGGTCCCAGCAAGAGTGGCAACAAGCTGGTGGGAAACAAGTACAGAAGTTGGTGTTTCCTTGATGAATATCTGCAGAACTGTTAGCCTTGAGTAACACAGCATGATTGGCTTATGCATGATTGCATTTTGAGTGTTAGTTAGATTTCCATACACAGCCTTTCAAGGACAGAATGAAAACAGTTATCTGTAAATACAGTCCAAATTTCTCTCTGTTCTGTTATCTGGTTTAACTGAGAGTAGAGGATCTGTAATGTCAGAAGAGTTGGAGTGTCAGGTATGAAATTTCGGTATATCTATAACTTCAATGATGGCAAAAGCGGCCTGGCTAGGTGACTATCTCAAAGGGGTAATGAGCCAAAATTATTAGGGATTATGAATATATGTTTTAACAGTATTCCATTCAGCGTCCAGCCAGGGTCAACCCATAACAACTGTTTATCAAACAGCAGAAAATATTATCCCTTTGTCCTGGTTTCAGCTGGGATAGAGTTAATTTTCTTCCTAGTAGCTGGCATAGTGCTGTGTTTTGGATTTGGTTTGAGAATAACGTTGATAACACACTGATGTTTTAGTTGTTGCTAAGTAATGCTTACACTGGTCAAGGACTTTTTCAGCTTCCCATGCTCTGCCAGGTGCACAAGAAGCTGGGAGGGGGCACAGCCAAGACAGTTGATCCAAACTGACCAAAGCAGTATTCCATACCATATGACATCATGCTCAGTATATAAACTGGCGGGAGTTGGCCGGGGGGAAGGATCGCTGCTTGGAGACTGGTTGGGTATTGGTCAGCAGGTGGCGAGCAATTGCATTGTGCATCACTTATTTTGTATTTTTTAAATTATTATAATAATAATAATAATTATTGTTGTTATTATTATTATTATTATTATTATTATTATTATTATTATTATTTTCCTTTCCTTTTCTGTCCTATTAAACTGTCTTTATCTCAACCCACGAATTTTACTTCTTTTTTTTGATTCTCTCCCCCCCATCCCCAGTGGGATGGGGGGCAGTGAGTGAACAGCTCTGTGGTGTTTAGCTGCCTTCCAGGTTAAACCACAACAGCCCTTCTATAGTTACTATTGCCCATCCAAGACTGATATGACAGCAATCTCACAGATATCTGTGAAGGGCCCTTCCAACCCAATCCACTCTATGATTCTATGATAAATCCACACACAATAATTTGGAGAGTAAGTACATTACATCTGACACAGACAGGGCTGAAGCACACAATTAAAATGCAGAGTAAAAGTAATCTAAATGAGTTCTACCATTGACTTTAAGTCAGTGTGAATCCATGTTCTCACTTTAAAAGAAAATAAATGTATTCTGGTTTAGGCTTTGTTATGATCCAATTTGGATGAGAGGAAGGCCCCCTTGCTTTCCAACCGACCTCAGACGAATCTGGGAGGCTAAGGGTGGCTAGACCAACCTCTCATTTTCAAGTTCCATCCCTTTGAGCAAGATTGAGACACAAACGAGGTCAGATGTCGTGAGTCCACCCGTTTATTAAACCACTCACGAAAAGAGAAAGAGCGATAGGAAAGCAAGGAAGGAAGGAAAGGAGGAAGATAAAGCAAGAGGTCGGGATAGGAAAGCGCAACTAGTCACCACCATGGATCCGCGGCATCCCAGGGGTCCTTTTTTTCTGGGGTCTTCAGTGGTGGGGGATCTCTGTGGTGGGGAATCACCAACAGGGTCTTTGGTGGTGGTGGTGTCCGAAGTGCGATCTTCCTTCCCGTAGTGGTGGTGTCCGAAGTGGGATCTCTCCCCCACCATCTGTAGCAGGGTCTGGGGCAGTGGTCTTTTATAGGATGCAGCCTAAGGCAACAACCCCAGCTTGTGCAATCCAGGGCGATGGCACATCTCTGAGCCTCTCCCATACCCCATTATCTATATCAAATGGGAGGTTCCTGGTGATTGTCCTTGCCCATATCCCGTTATCTACATCAAATGGGAGGCTCCTGGTGATTGTCCTTGCCCATATCCCATTATCTATATCAAATGGGAGGCTCCTGGTGATCATCCTTGTGATCCTGTGAGCAGATAACATCTTGCACAATCTCCTGCAAGATTCTGTTACCTGCTTGTCAGCAAGCTTTGAGGCAAAATGTTCAGCTGTTTTGTCCCTCACAGGCTTATTATAGTCTTTTTGGTTTCTCTTTCTCAGAAGTAAAGTTTACATTTTGAAATCTCCTTAGTATTATCTAAACATGTTAACAGTCCAGCATACAACTGTGTTTATATACTGTTTGAAGAAAACAACATTGCTTTTATTTAAGTTTGCACTATACGAATTTGCCCAAGGAAATCTGATGTGGGTTAGGGAGGCAAATAGATGACATTGGTACAGATATATTTAGATCAACTAATGTATACAAAAAGAGATCTTCTGTAGAAGGATTATATAAATATATAATTTGGTTAAAAATATAAGACCTAAAAATGCTTTATTTATGACAGCAATAAGGAACTATTTGCTTTAACTTTTTGAAACCATTGTTACAGGATACTACTCTTAAACCTTTATTATTATTAGAGAAAATGAAAATTATAATTAACAGAGTGCTCTAACAAGCTTGTCAAGCTTTCAATTCCCAATATGTGCATTTAGTTCAACATGCCTATATCTGTTGAAAACAATTAAGTTAATTGAAAGTTACATTTCCAAATGTCACTTTTTAATGGGTTTGGGTTTTTTTTTTACTCTATTTTAACACATTAACTAGTTGCTTAAAAGCTTTCTTTGTAAAAGTACCTAAAACAGATTATTGGCCTATCAGTCTTCTCACACTATCACGTACCTTACATTTTCTGGTTTATTTGTGGGGAAAGGGAATATTGAGACAATTGTTCTAGCCATATTTACACCTTTATAGATGACTAGATTTATGTGTTTCCAACTTAAAGATAAGAAAGTCTTTCACATTCTGATTTAGACTTTTGGAGAAGGAACACAAAACTGAATCCATGCTTGCATTACGTATTTGAGACTCTTGCCACACCTAATTTTCACCTTAGAAATAAGTCAACAGCAGACCAAAAATGTTAAATACACTGAATGTTGGCAGTTTATATCTATCCTACCTCACATTAAACCCCACAGGGGAAATAAATCTCTGGCTCAAACAATATTAACAAACGGTCAGTAGACAGTAAATTTAAGCCCCCACTTCAAATATTCCAAGGGAAAATGAGTCAATCTGATTTTTTTTCCTTAAAAATACATGCAAGTTATGACAAAATGGAAGACAGATAAGCTCTTGTTTTTAAGTTCAGGCCACAAAACAGAAACAACAACAACAACAAAAGATGTGTCAAGCACTAACACAGCTGTTATTTTCCTTTTAAGGGTATAATTCTTCATTCATTACCTGTCTTTCCTTCAACTCTAATCATACAGCTTTTTTTATTTCAGTTGAATTTTAACAGTATATGACGATATTTACATTCCTTCACCCTTTCACCTGAATCAAGTTTTTAGTTCTCCATCTTTTTCAGGAGAAAATAGCATGGTGTACAGTGGAGGAACAAGTCAAATCATAAACAGCAAAGGATCAAGGCAATGCAAAAGCAACTGGGTATCTGAGGTCCAACACACAATGAAATTTTGTGTGAGGGGTGAGCTTCTTTTAATTTCTTAGCAGGTATACAGGCAAACAATCTTTGAACTTTCAGTGTTCCTTTAACAGGAAGATTTTTCACTAAGTACACATCAGAAATAAGAGATCTGTTGAATGTGTAACTAATATAATCACTTATTGTGACGGTATTTAGTTTCTGTGTAAATGAATACATTTAGTTACTGTGTAAGACTGTGAGCCTAAATGCATGATGTTTATAATAACCAATGATAAAGTAGAAATTGCTTGCAATTTCATGCATCTATCCACAGGTACCAGCTTGCTAATGGATGCTATCTTAAGGCTTCAATACATATACCTAAATAACATTCCTCTATACAGTTTTATGCAGTTTACAAGTCTGTATTGAACTGTATTAACATCCATTTGCTAAAGTGAATTAAAAATAAAAAGCCAGTAAAACATTTCCTGTGTTTTAGGAAGACATTTGATGAGTTAGACTAGTAGACCCAACAATACTGAGTAGTGGTGTACATATCAGTGTGGCTACATATTGTAACTTTTAAAATATTTTTTTCTTCAGTTGGTTCATCTGCATAGTTTTTTTTTCCCACATACTGATATGAATTGCTAATTGTGTTGTGTGAAAATACAAATTAACAGAAAATGAGAGTAATTTTGCACTGTATGTCGAGTTATCTATAGACACTGAAAGTTAAACACAGTAGTATAATGTAAATATTAGCATACAACAAAGTTGTTGCAAAGTCATAGAAAAAATAATATCTCAATATATTGTTACAGGTAATTAAATTTAGACACAAACTTATAAATGGTGTAATTGTATTCTTTGTTATTATTCTTTAGCATTCTTTTTTTTTTCTGCTGATTTTTAATTTAATACCATGAGGTTAGTGACCTATTCATATATCCAGTTACAAAGCACAAATTTGATTTTTATAAAAGAAAGAGTTACCTTACCTGTGAAATTGGTAAGACACTTTAAAACATTCTGATTTATTGATCAATTTTAGGCTTGCTGACCTACACAAATCTCTGCAAGCAATGTTTAAATATATCAGAGTTTTTGACTCAAGCATTGTTTTATATGAATACATGAAACAATTTGTGACAAATAAGCCACTGTTAAATGGTGTACTGCTGAATTCTTATTAAAGAAGAACTATAATTGTTGAATTTATTATTTATTTTCCTATATGAAAAAGCAACATATATTAATCTAATAATTATGATTGTTCTTTGAGAACATAATATATTGTATGCTACAAAGTGTCATAATATATTTCTATTACTGCATTACAGTGATTTGGCCACATAGAAAAAACTCTATATTCAGAATAAATTGTATATGAAATATTTAACATGGATTCTCGATAAAATATGTATATGTGCTTTCTTTTATCAACATGCAGAAAATCCTTTACTAATGTAATGTTATACAAGAAAAGCATATTATTTCATATAGGCCTAAGCTTCAACTTAAATGTCAAGTTTCTCATCATAGTGAGCTAACTTTGTGTCTTGCTATGTTTGACAATGAACAGTTACTGAATGTTGAAATAGCCTACGGTGATTTTTCCCTTGAAAATATTCCCATCACATGTTGTGCTGTCAAAGTGATTTAGGCCACCGTTTCTGAAAATGGTTAAAGTTATTTCCTTTTGCTACACAAGTATTTGCATGATGAAAGCAATCATATATTGTGTGTCTCAGTAAGAATGTTTTCTACCCTTATCACAACTTCTTAAAGTAATTGACAAACCTCGCATGTACACAAATCATCTTCTCTAGAAATCTGTCCTAAGAGAAATTAAAAGAAACAAGTTGTATAATCAAAGTATCTTGATCTGTGAAGGACAACTGATAGGGATTTATGTTGTTATACAGATTTATTTCCCTGAAAGAGTAATATTAGTGAGTTAAACATTATTGACACCAGGTTAGTCATGACAGCAACAAAATATTGCAGAAGGCTGGAAAAAATTGGTTGCAGAAGTTTTAAGTTCTAAAAAATTTATTGTTCAGACAAATAAGAATTTCCAACTTTTTGAGGATTTCATTGATATCACTGAAAACTTTTTTTTTCTTTAATAGTTTGCTTCTGGAAAAAAATGCAGTATCTCAAAAAAGACATAATACATATGTTTTATGCCTTTTAATTTCTTTTTTGATATCCCACCTAGATTTCATCTCTAAAAATCCACTGTACTAAGGGAGAAGTTGATATCAAATTATCAAAGCAAGCATTACATTACTAAGGAATCACGAAAATGAAAATATAAAGTTCTTAATTTTCACTTCTTTGAGACATCACAGTACTCTTTTCAGAATAACTTTTTTAAACAGCCTGGTTTATTCTGACCTAATGTGGCAAGTATGTGAAAAACTCCTAAATGTGGGATTTAGACTTTAACATATAGATTTACATATTATATAGTAAGTAGGTGTGCTGGGAAATATGAATAGATAGTAATAGTAATGCATATGGCATATACAGTTTAGCATATTTACAAGTATGGATTAACTATCTAGGCACAGTAATAGGATGCTTGTAATAGTGCCTGATTATTAGGGTTTGTCTTCCTGTTTTCAGACCTTGTTTCCATTTAGTCATGCTTTTGACAGAACTGAGCTGAAGTTTTGTATAATGATAGTCTGCGTCACCCTGATTTTTGGGAAACTTTTGGATTATATGATCATCTGATTCTGAGAAAATGGCTAGAGGTCATATGTGTTTAACTGATTTTCCCATTCACTTCCAGATTCCAGTCCTTTGATCAGGCACATCTCATAAACTTTAATTTCTTCCAGGAGTTAGCTAAAACAAAACTCAGGTGTGCTTCTGAGGACAGGTTGTTCTAGTGGTCATCTTTTTCAATAATACGGGCAAGCAAAAGTTTTATTTCCAGTGTCCTTCACATTCCTCAAATCTTGTCTCAGAAAACCTTCACCTCAAACTCCTGTGCATGATTTCATTCAATGTGTAAGGGACTGCAATGGATACTGTAAACACCAGAATAACACCACTCTGCTCAACTGCACAAAAAATGTTCTTATATCATTTTAGCTACTCTAGGCTGAAAACACATCTACACATAATTGTGTCTTCTAGCTAAAGAGGCCTGGGGCCATATGTCATTTCTTAGAATCACAGGATGGTTGAAGTCAGAAGGGGCCTCTGGAGATCATCTGGCCTACTGCCCCTACTCAAAGGAGGCTCAGCTAGAGCAGGTTGCTCAGGAGCATGCCCGGTCAGGTTTTTAGTGTCCCCAAGGTTGGAGATTCCACAGGCTCTAAGCTACCTGTTCCAGTGCTTGACTTCTGCTGTGGGTTCACCCCATATGACAGCTGAGCACACACACAGCTGCTCCTGCATTTTATTCTTTCTTAAATACGCTTTCTCCAAGGTACCACCACCTTGGCTGAGGGGTTCAGCTGTGCCCTGAGATGGGTCTGTTGGAGCCAGCTGGAACCAGCTGTGTCTGGCACAGGGCAGTCCCTGGCTTCTCTTCACAGAGGCCACCCCTGCAGCCCACCCTGCTCCTGAAACCTTGAAACCTGCACCAAATACAACCATCCTCATAGTAAAAAAAGTATTCTCTTTGCATAAGGATTCCTTGTATATCTACTTTTCCCATTGCTTCTTATCCTGCCACCAGGCTCCACTAAGAAGTCTGGCTTTCTTTTCTGTATTCCTTCACCATCAGATATTTGTACGTATTGACATCATCCCCTCAACCTTCAAGCTTTCACAATTCCAATGAACAATCCCAGATCTCTCAACCTCTCCTCGTATGACAGAGGTTCCAGTCCCTTCATCATATTGGTGGTCCTTTGCTAGACTCTCTCTAGTATGTACATGTCTCTCTTGTACTGGGGAATCCAGAACTGGACCCAGCACTCCGGATGTGGCCTCACCAGTGTAATTAGAGAGGAAGGATCACCTCCCATGACCTGCTGGTGACACTCTTCTTAATGTAGCACAGCAGGCTATTGGTTTTCTTTGCTGCAAGCATGCCTTGCTGCTTTGTGTTCAGCTTGTGGTCCACAAGGACCCCCAGGTCCTTTTCTGCAAAGCTGCTTTCATATCCGAGTTCCCCTAGAACTCACTGCATATACCATCAGATACTGGCATTTTTACTGTTCTTTTCATTGATTTCTTTTAAAATCTCTTTACTCAGGTGTAATACCTACTCTGACTAATCCCCATTAAAAATTGTTTCAATGTTAAAATCTTTCTATTGACCTGTCTTATAAACTTTGAAGCAAATAATTAATTTAGCTTCATTTTCACTGGTTTTATATTCCTTGAATTCCTATTTTACACTCTGATTACCTCTCGTGCCTTTTGATTGTCTGGCAGCATTCTTGCTTCTGACACTTTCATGAAAAAAATACATCACATACCATGAAGGAAAAAGCATTTCACAAACAATTTTTTTCTTACACAAGACTATAGTTTGTGACTATTCTATGATAACTGTTATATACACAAACTTTAATAATAGTATCTTGAAAAAGTTTGTCTTGCTTAGAGACACCAAAAATCATCATATATATGAAAAAATCATTGCTAAGGGATGTATAAATGGCCACTGCCTCCAACAGCTCTGGCCCAGGACTCCTCCTGCCCAGTTGCTGGAGCCCAGCCCCGTACCCCAGGGACGCAGTTCTCTGCCCAGGCTGAGTAATGTGGCTGCCGCTTTCCTGTTTGCAGTTTCAACCAGTAGCAAGACTGAATGTGTATCCAAGAGACACATGTGCACACACACACACACATGCACACATGACACCAACGTGGCTGGTCACACAGGCAAGGCACTGCCTTCAAAAGCACTCACATCCAGGACTCACATCAGACACAATCCCAGATAGCCACATCCCCTCCTCCTCTTGGTCTGGCAGAGGCAGAAGGTCACTAGTGCAGCACACACATGCCAGTCTCCAGGTTCCCAAGCGCAAACACATTTGTGGATCCCTCAAGCACTGGTATGGCCTCTCTGTCTGCCCAGCAACCCTGCCTGGATCCCAGCTCCTCCTACACACTCCATGGGTTCCATACATCTTACTTAAATCCTGGACCCTCAGCTCTACATCCTTATCTGTATCAAAGCCCAGGTTTGCCTGCAGTTTTCTGATAGCCCATTAATTAGTGTGACTTGTGAGGTTTGTTTCTTATCTTTGTCTCCATCAAGTTTGTCTGTCAGATTTGTGTCTCTGTATATTTTCTTTATGGCTTCCCCCTTTTCATTAGTATCCCATTTGATGTGGTCTTCAATCAGATAATTCTACTGAAATAAACATTCCTACATTCCATGTATTCTTATCAATTAGTCTGACTCACCAGTTTTGGTTCTCATTACTGCCTCCTTTACCATTTGTGTGTCAGATTTATGTCTCTGTATATTTTGTTTATAGCTTCCTCTTTTTCTTATTATCCCTTTTTGCATTGAAAAGTACCAGACCATATCATATATCTTTAAGGGAGCAGAAGGTCTCTCTTCCACATACCCTTTCTATTACAATCAGTCTCCATACCCTATTTTTAATGGCTGCTAGAGTCCACCAGTATTCACAGTCAGTTAGGGTATTTTTCTCAGTGACCCTGTAGCTGAGATATTTAATTCTGGTTGAGGTTTATGCTTTTCTATTTGCCTAGAACTATTTGTAAATGCTGACAATGCTCTTTTGACATAGTTGAGAGTACAATGCTAACACTTAAATTCTCCAGATTTAGGTATGGAATTTTCTGACTGCTTTATTTCTGAACTAGTTCTCTGTCACGTGGTCACTTTGATTCAAGCTTGCAGGTGGCTCATCGTTGTCATGGTTTAATCCTGGTAGGCAGCTAAGCCTCAAACAGCTGCTCGCTCACTATCCCCAGTGGGATGGGGGAGACAATCGGAAGGGTAAAAGTGAGACAGCTTGTAGGTTGAGATAAAGACAGTTTAATTGATAAAGCAAAAGCTGCGCATGCAAGCAAAACAAAACAAGGAATTCATTCACTACTTCCCATCAGCAGGCAGGTGTTTAGCCATTTCCAAGAAAGCAAGGCTCCATCATGTGTAATGGTTTCTTGGGACAACAAACTCCATAGCTCCGAATGTCCCCCCTCTCCCTTCCTCCTTCTTTCCCCAGCTTTTATTGGGGAGCATGACATCGTATGGTATAGGATATCCCTCTGGTCAGTTGGGGCCAGCTGTCCCAGCTGTGTCCCCTCCCAGCTTCCTGTGCACCCCCAACCTACTTGTTGAAAGGCAGTCTGAGAAGCAGAAAAGGCCTTGACTCTGTGTAAGCACTGCTCAGCAATAATGAAAACATCCCTGAATTATCAACACTGTTTTCAGCAAAAATCCAAAACATAGCACCATACGAGCTACTACAAAGAAAATTAAGTCTATCCCAGACAAAACCAGTACAGTCATGAAAAGTGCCAGGAGAGTGGAGTAAGAATACCGCTGTTGCCTTAATTTAGGGATGTAGCTTATGGTGCCTCGATTAGAATTTTAGTCCCTGGTGGAAGAGAGACACACAGAGTCTTCTAGAGAGTAATTCAAAGCATCCAAATTAGTCTTTATTCTTAATTCTGCAGAAGTTAGGGAAACGGAGGCATTCAATAGTAATAAATAAAGTATTAGAACATCTTGTTCTTTCCTCTACCAATGTTTACAGTCTTAAGTGCTTTATTAGAATCTAAATGCAATTTTCGTAATTACATTGACGAAGGTGTGGAGGGAGGTTGGGTGATCTCTGTTTTTGCAAGAGAGAACAGATCAGAAAAATAGGGCTAGTGAGAAAAGGAGAACCTTCAACAAATGAAGACAGAAGGAAAACTTGTAATAATTGCTTCCCCTGCACTGATGATCTTTCCTCTTCCAGACTCCTTAGAAAAATTAGGATGTGACTGATAATTCTGCTGTTGTGAAAGGAAATCTAGTTGAGGTTTTTTTTTCTTTTTTTCTGACTGCTATCAGGGTAGACAAGGATTTATTAGGATGCATATCAGAGCACAGAACATGATGAATTAAAAGAACAAGAAAAGTGACCATAAGAATGCTGCAGGCAACTATTCTGGTTTTCTGTATGGAAGAATAAAGGAGCTTAATGGGGAGGAAAATCCATATTCTCTCTCAGCTTTACAGGTTTTTGAACAGACTTTGATCCTAAAAGCTTAACAAGGCAAGATGTTGGGACAAACATATAAATAAAAGCTCTAATATATTTAATCACAGTTAGAAATGGAAGATTTCTTTCTGAAAAGAGAAATTCTTTAAAGAATATAATTATGTGAGGGAACTAGAGTTATTTATTCATTCTGGCAAAATATAGTAAAATTCATTTGGAGCAATGTGATTTAAAAGTTGAGATATTTCATTTTGTTGGAAACAGACTCTAATGTATTATTAAATATGGGTGAAGAAGGGGACAAAGAGGCATGTTAAATAATTCAAAACCAAAATGATACATTTATTTTACATTTCTGTTCTCTGTCTTCCATCTAGTTTCATAGATTGAAGACAAAAAATACAGTAGACTGACTGGAACAAAAAAACATATTTTGTATTTTTTAAATATTTATATTTCATGTTGTTTAACAATTGAAAGAAAAAGTTATTTACACAAATTCACTTCCAGTTAGAATACAGTTTCAATACTTTTACAGAAAAGAGTTTTCTTGTGTAGACCTGCAAAGTGAAATATTGTTTATGGTATTTGAATGTTACCTAATAAGCAAAATATTATTTTTTTGCCATCTGCCTCTGCCAGAGATGTAGATTGCTGCCCAACCCCACGAGCTCCTTCTCAAAACACAAAAACATATTCAGAGGAATAAATCTCTAAATATTGCTCATAGACAGCCTTTAATTTAATTTGCTACATTCATGGAGTTCACAGAATCACAGAATCACAGAATCTTTTGGTTGGAAAAGACCTTTAAGATCATCTAGTCCAACAGTACCTGTCCACTACTAAACCATGTCCCTAAGCACCTTGTCTACCCATCTTTTAAATACCTCCAGGGATGGTGACTCAACCACTTCCCTGGGCAGCCTGCTCCAAAATTTGACAACCCTCTCCGTGAAGAAGTTTTTCCTAATATCTAATGTAAACCGTTAGTCCATCTTGGTTAACCTTGCCTTCTGTTCTTAAATCAGCATTATAGAAACTAAAACAAAGTTTTGGGGTTTTGGTTTTGTTTGGATTTTTTTTTTGTTGTTTTAATTATTATTTGCAAGGCTCTTGTAATTGGTCTTTAGCTGCCTTTGCTGCCATTAGTGAGTATAAGCTTTTAAAGAAAATACAGTTTTAGTCCATACTTAGCAAGAATTCTTACTAACTGCTTTAATATCGTAGCCTAAATTTGTTTGGGGTATGTTGGAGCTAATAGAGTTGAAAATCTGTGTTTCATAGCTGGAAACTCCAGCTGTCAAGAGCACATTTCCATTTCTTCTTGCTTCCACATTTATCACTACAGAGTGAGATTTTGGTATGGAAGGGCATATGGTCTAATTATTTTCCGAATTTATTTAACATTGTTTTCCTTCTTTTTTTTATAAGCTTTGTATTTTTTCCATGTAAGCATGATTAATGGCTTTGTAGGACCCATCATCTTTAACAGCTGTTTCTTCTTTGCTTCTGGGCAACCTCTATAGGCTAATTTCCCTTGCCCAATCTGAACTACTTCTTTTAAATTGGGGGGAAATCTGTTGTAGCAACTAGTATTTGAATGTCAAATATGACACAGAAAATTAGTCATTCATTCATTCTTTGTAACTTATGATATCTGATGAATCATCAGCTCTCAAGAGAGGCCATACATGACATTATCTTAATACAAATGATATATCCACTCAGATTGTTTTACCTGCATGTACCTGCAAGAGGCTTTTTTCTCTTCTTTCTTTCCTCTCCCTGCAAGTTTTATTGAATTTTATGTGACACCTACGTGTCAAAAATTTCATATTTGAAAAGAATTATCTCATTGCAGTACATATTTACTGAGCTTATTTAAGAAACTAAATCCAAAACTAGACACTTGAATTGAAAAATGGTGTCTGATTACACTGTCCTTTACATAAAATTTCTCTTCAGATTTTCAGATTTTTTTTCTTAGCAGACCAGGAGTCAGAACTCAAACAAAGAGCTCTGAAATGATTCTTTTCCAGTAAGTCTCTGTTGCAGAGACATTAAACCGCTAAATCTCCAAGGACTCCTCTAACACATGTATTAATGTGATATCTCTTTATTCTCACAGAATTTATGCAATCAATGTGATAAATGTGTTTCTAACAAAATTGTAACATTTCAGTGAAGTATTGACTCGTGATTTGGGGCTATCTATACATAATGTATTTATATATAAATTTGGGAGAACACAAAAGGGTCATGAAGTAAGCAACTGCAGAAATATCACAGACTTTCAACAGTGAAAGCAGAAATCTTCTTTATAATGGCTGTGCAACTGTTCAAAAAGAAATGAATACATTTCCAAATTATTTTTGTTAAAGGATTAGCTGCTTCTCCAAACAGTGTTTTTAAAAAAAGTTTTACTTTCCCTAATTATGTGTTAATTGAGAATTATACTCCTGTAGGTAGACTAGCCTGTGTGCCTCTGTTGTAAATACAAGCTTTGTCTACACTGCATTTTGAGAATAGTTTTAAGACTATTGAACATACTAAACACACTTGTCTGCTGTGTATAAACTGAGACTTCAAGAGAAGGCTCTGGCACAGTCAGTGCACATCCTTCAAAACACACAGGATCCTCTTATGCCCAAACATGTTCAATATACAAACTTCCCATCAGGCACAGACACCACAGGCTGGCTGCAAGTAACCCACAGAAATCTCCAGTCTGCATGGTGAGAAAACTGGCAAAAGATAGAGCAAGTTTAATTTACATCTGATCTAGAGACTGCTCTTTTAGACACAAGCACAATGACCACCGCTAGAGTTTCCAAAATTCAAATTGTTCAGTTGCTATAACACAGATATGTGTATCTTCAACATCAAATTATGCCATTCCTGAATGTTCAACTTTGGTTCCCTCACTCTGAACCTATGTAAATTAAATGAAATATATTTCACAGGTTTGACTGTAGTGAATAATGTCATTTGAACAGCGAAGTCTCAGTATATTTCAGGATTCACACGTCTGAATTTCTTTTCCAATTCTGTAATAGCCAAATTTTTGTGTAGGATTAACATGGAAAAGAGAAGTTAGGCAGATGCATGTTCTCTTGCACACTGAGGCCAGCAGCCCAAGAAATATTGTATTACCATTGCTATTAACAGGCCACAAATTTTGTAGTCACTCTGCAAGGCCTCAGGACAAGGACTGGTCAGGCTTTTTATCTGAACTTATCGTGGCCTGCCTGGACTTTTCTTTCCATTTGTGTAGCTGTAATGGTAACTGTTTTATAACCTAATCTGGTTTAGTATTAGCTTCATGTTCTACTGTTGTGTGGTGTAAAGCCTATCATCATAGTAATTTTGATACATTTTGGTAAATACTAGATAGCAATAATAAGTAGATATCCTGTATAGAGTGAGGTATGTGTTACAACTGAAAACATGTATGTATGTGTGTGTATATATGTGTATGTATATACATACATATCAGTTTAGAAATAGATATCTCTGTGTTGAGAGTGTTCAGAGGACTAAATTTAGTGCAGTTTTTAAAAAATTTGAAAAGCAAAACAACCATTCATTAACAACACATTTTGAGCGAATGGTTAATTCTTAACCATTATCACTACTTATCGCTGCGTATAAAAATGTGTTAGCTTTTAACACTTATATTCTAAATTAGCTGTGAGTATATGTTACAGCAGAGATGATGCTAAATAGTACCAAAAAGTGAGCACCGAAGCAGGTGACCTCTTTCTTCCTCAGTTTTCCTTACTTATGCCTGGTGTTCTTGTACTCCTCACTCACCCTCCCCTCATCACCTGCTCCTGATGCTGATTAATCTTGTTTTCAGTCATGCCAGTGATCTTTCTGGTGTGGTCAGCAGGATGCCCTGCATTTTTGCAGTCCCTTGTGCTTATCTTGTTCTTTTTTCTTTATCTTGGAAATTGTTTCATGGGTCACTGTTCACATGTCTTTGCATGCTCCCTAAGTGCAATTATACTAGTCTTTGACCCTTCAGTGGTCACATTGTTCACATACTTTTATAAAATGCACTGTGATAGCTATGCCATCACAGTGTTACAGAGTGTTTATGCTCTGTTAGTTACTCTGACAAGTCTAAATGTACGTTGCCATTTGGATTCAAGGCAAACTAATACCAATTATATCCTAATTAATATATTTATAACTTCCAGATGTCACAGTCCCCTGTTTTTGCTGCATAGGACCTTAGAATAAGAATGCGGGTCACAGAATTGCCTTTTATGTGTGAAAATAGCATGATACTGGAGATATCAGGACTATTAATAAATCACCAAAGGTTAGGTGATGCTTATTGAAGAAATACAGCCTTAGGAGCCAGGTGTTTCAGCATTTACAAAAAGCAGGTACCCAATATATGTAAAACATACAAAAAAAAAAATCAAATGCATGTAACAATTTTAAGGAGACATTTCCTTTAATAGTAATCTTTTATCTTATGTCCTTTCTTTCTTTTTCTTGTAAAAATTAGTTCCAGATTAACAATAATTATTTTGTTAGACTATGTAGATTGCAATTAAACAGTACATTTGTGAATTTGCATATGGAGTATCTTTCTTTGTCCCACATAAAATGCATTATCTGTGGTGCAAAAAATCCTGGCAAAGACAACCTCAGCTGTAATTTCAATGCAATAAATTGGTGGAGAATGTAGGAAAAGTAGGTTATGAAAATTCACATTCAACACCAATGGCATAATATCTTCAGGAACTCTATTATCTTGCCCATTTACATTATTTTTATCACCACTATTGCTAACTGTTAATAAAAATCTTAGCCAGAAAAAATATTAAATAAAACAAAGAAAACATCACTATCTTTAGGCAGCCAGTATAGTTTCTGTAAATACTCAACATTACACTTCAGTTTAATATCATGGGTTACATTACATGATAGTCATGACATATGAGAAATACTAAAGTTTGAGAATTTCCCAGTGAATCATTTTTACAGAACGGTTTTGTTAAACTAATTTGTGATTTTTCCACACTGAAAAATGGAACATTCAGTTTCCTTATGCTTTTTCTTTGTATTATTGCTGTATAGAGTAGATGTATATAAAGATTCTAAGTAGACCTTCTTGGATTAATCTGTATGTGCTGTAGGAAAGTAAGTAAATAGCTATTTAAAAGTCAGGAGGATTCATACATAAAAAATTATCAAAATACAACTGGTTGACAATGTAATACCTTATCTAAAATATGCAACCAAATGTACTACTGAAAATCAATAACCTTATTTTCAGATGATGTGAATAAGCATTCTACCTGTCATTGAAACCACACTAAAGCTGACCCAAATCCACTTCAGACAGCAATGTTATATTACCTTGTAGTTTCCATAACTTTTTTATAGGTTCAGTCTGTGGTGCTATTTTGTGACAATCCAGCAAAACAAACTTCAAAAACAAACTGACAAAAAGCATTTTGAGTGGTTCAGTCATTCAAAGTTCTTGAGTTGCATTGGTTTCTAAGCCACCTCCTTGCTATGGCATTGTGTCTGGAGAAGTAATTGCTGTAAAGATCCCTGACTTTTATGAAATTATAAATTAACTGGATCCTCATTCTTCTTTGTTTTCAGTATTTTGTGACAGAATATTAAATAAAATGCAGAGTAGTAGAACCAATTGAACTAATCTGATGTTAGCAGGTGAAATTCACTGGATTTGTATTAATGCATAGCAGGTAGGGATTTTCCCCCCAGCACATCTTTTCTGTATTGTCTGAGTTCTATCTTATACCACTGTGTTAATCTCAGAGACCTGCAGTATCCATGCACAGGAGAGTATATTTACACATTTCTATTCCTGTATTTCACTGCAAAACATATTTCAGATGCCTTCCAAAATTGTTCTCATGTGCCAAGTTGGTGCATTTAGGGGGAGAAGGGTTTACCACATAATAAAGACTTCATAGGATCATACGGTCATTGAGTAATTCAGGGATCTTAGGTCTCTAGTCCGACCTCCTGCTCAAAACAGGATCAGCTGTAAAATTAGATGAGGTAGCTTGGATTTTTTCAAGTTGCATCTTGTGCGTCTCTCTCAAGGACAGAGACTGCACAATGCCTCTGGTCAAGCTACCCCACTGCTTGATGCATCTTATATTTCAATTGAACTAGTTAAAGTTTTTTGTCTTTTCTGAATTTATGTGACAAAAAAAAAAGAAAAGAAAAATAAATAGCATTTTAATGCTGTTACCACAGGAATGTACTATTGTTCTGAATTACTCTCTCTATGCAGTTCTACACTGAGTAAGTCCAAAGAAAAGAATAATTCGTTTGAGAGAGAAGCATAATCTGTCCTTGCAAATATTCATGAATAGCACAGCTTTTAGTTTTCACACAAAAGGCTGTGAATACTTTGTATTCTCTAAGTTGAGTACCTCTCATATGTAGAGAACATAATTCTTTATCTTCTCTGTTGTATAAGGAAACAGAAATAACATGGTATCTTTCTTGGATAAGTTTACTGTATTTCATTTTCTGCCTTACATACTGTATTCTCATTTGTAGAAAAATATTTCAGAAGTTGTTTTTACTGTTAGTGGAACTAATTAGCTACTTACCAAGATAAAAATTATCAAACTGCCTATGAACTCTTTAATCAAATGAGCAGTAAACAGCTGTTGAATCTCTATTATATATTACTGCTATGAGGAAGTAAGATAAAGATGCCACATGATTTTATTCACTCAAAATATACTCATATAAACCCTTTGGTTAGTATTAAATAAAACAGTAATTTTAAAATATTCTGTTATGAATAGTAGCTGTGCTTTGCTTGGTTGCATTAACATTAAAGGTAAAACACCCAGCTGCAAGGCTCCATTAATGAACATTTTCGTTCTGTAGTTTTGACATTTAGGTCTACAGCAGTGCAGAGAAGCTTTTACAAGCTTGCTTGAAGTACTTCCATAAATGCATAGCTTCAGTGTCATATGTGTACTTCTAGTTGTCTTATTATCATATACATTTGTTCCTTTTAATTTAAAAAGCATCCTCTGAACTACTGAATTCGAAGATTTTTGCCCAACATTCCTAAAGTGACTCTGTGACACAAGTCACAGTTAATGAATTCATGTGAACAATGTTCCTACAGATACAAGAGCATCCTTTATAAACACCATAACTCTGGGTACAGATATGAAAAACAGCTAAGTAGTCATGTTGAAGATCTATATTGGAATTTCAGATTTCAACTGCACTGTTAGTTGCTTTCAGTTGTAAAGTTAAGGCTTCCTTTTTACCAAAATCTTTGCTGTGTTGATATCTTATATGCCAAATCACAGTACTGTTGTGTTTCAAAGAACCTCTTTTCATCTAGTCCAGTCCTCCAAATGATGCTCTCTCTTTTGGCATGTTTGCATGTACAGCCCAGTGAACTGAGTTTAAGACCATATATATACTATTCTCTATTAGGTAATGATTTGCTTTGTGTTAAGGGATACTAGGAGAGGTGCAGCCACCTCAAGCAGCTCCAGGCCAAGACTCTCTTTTGCCCATCTGTTGGAGTCCAGACTGGTGCTCCAGAGACCTGGGGTATCTGCCCAGGCTGAAGCATGCAGCTGCTGCATTCCCTTTTACACGTTCAACTAGCAGTAAAGCTAAACCTGTGTCCCAGACACACACACACACACACACACACACACACAGAGGACACCAACATGGCTGGTCGCACAGTCTGCCAAAGACAAGGCGCTGCCTTCAACAGCACTCACATACAGGACCCACATCAGATGCAAGCCCAGACAGCCATGTCCCCTCCTCCTCTTGGGCTAGCAGAGGCAGAATGACACTAGTGCAGCACACACTCAACACTCTTCAGGTTCACAAGCACATGCATTTTCACAGATCCCCCAAGTACCTGCACAGCCCCTCTGCCCAGATCCCAGCACCTCTTACACACCCCAAGGGTCCCTGACTCACCAGCTGGTCCAGTGCGGTGCTCACTGCACACACGCAACACTCACATACTTGTCCCACAGGCACCCCACTCTCATGGGTCCCCCCAAATACAGCATGGGCCCCCTGCCTGCCTGATACCCCAGCCCATACCCAGGCCCCTCTACTCGCCATTGAGTTCAGCTTAAAGTTTGCTAAGGAATACACATGCACACCCCATGCACACCTGATTTGGGGAAGATACAGACACTTACCCCCAGCAGCTGGCACTAGGCACACGGGCTGTGACCTGCAGTCCCACTCCAGCCAGCAGCACTGAGCCCCTCACTCGCCTTACCCCAGTTCTGCCAGTAGCTGGTTTTAGGACACACGCTGTTTCCGCCCCAGTGGCTGGAGTTTAATGGCCCCCACTCACTCCAGTAGCTCAAGCTGAGGCCCCACAGGCTCCAGTAGCTGACACCACTGGCCAGGGACACCCACAGCCCCATTCTGACTCCAGTAGCCAGCACCCAGGACTCTCACACCAGTCCCCCAGTAGTTTGCACTGAGTCTTTGCAGCACACATACACACAGGGTAAAGAGTGAGATTACACAGATAGTTAAGAAAAGTTTTAATAAAACAGGACAAACAGCAGCAATCAGGTGCAGAGCTCAGCCAGAACAACCTACTGACTGGCCCTCTTTTACACATGACCAGCTGGTTTTAATACCTTTTGCTGTCTATACCCCCTCTTTGTTCCTTCTGGCTCCATTTTTCCCCTGCATCGGTTTGTATAATCCTACAGATTCTCTCACCCCCCGCCCCCAGTTTGGTGTCAGGGATTCCCCCTGGTTTCCAATTCACCACTTGCAAATTGCAGGTTCATCTTCATGGAAGTGAGACCTGTAGTTCCTTGATAGTCTATCAATTGATGTAACTGCCATGGTTTGTTTCTTGTCATTGTCTCCATGTTTTTGTTGTCAGGTCTAGGTCTCTGTATGTTTGGAGATTTTTGGTCTTCCTCTTTTTTTATCCTCCCAGTTATGAGGCTTCTGATCAGAAAACCTTGCTGGAATGAACATTCCCACATTCCCACATACTCTTATCAATTAGTGTGACTAATAAGGTTTGGTTTTCATCACTGCCTCACACTGGCCAGGCAATGACCTCACCAACAAGCCACAGTACCAGCAGCAGATAAACAGAACAGAATGGTGACAGGAATAAGTTATATCAACAGTTCAAGGACTGTCACACAAGGTAAGGTAGCAGGACAAGTCCAAACAGAAGTGTATATCAAGGTAGCAGGACAAGTCCAAACAGAAGTGCAAATCATCAAGCAAGTTTATGGTAAAAAGACAGATCCCAAGGTAAATCCAGGAAGTCTATCCACAAGTCAAAGTTAAGATCAGACCCAGAAATCACCAGGCAGGTGATTACTATAGCTAAAAGGCAGTCCACAGCTTTAGGTCTGGTTCAACAGGGTGTATGGACATAACATGCTGGAGATCAATGCTCTTCCAACATATTTCAGCCAAGGAAGTAAAGCCCAGGACTAAGCTTAAATAGAGCTCCTGTGCTCATGGGTAGGGTGTGTGGGAGGGAAACCCCAGGTGAGGCTGATCAGAGTCATTAAGACTTAGTAGTGCACTCAGAGCCCTGGCAATAAGGATACTATGGGAGAGCATGTCAAATATATTGCTAAACTTTGTCAAAGATATTGCATTGGTCAACATAGTCCTCTGCTTTGTTATTATCCACACAGCCAGTCAACACACTGTAGAATACAATCAGGTTGCTCAGGCATGATTTGTTCTTGGTAAATTCATGCTGGCTGCTAAAATCCCACTTCTTGTTCTTCATGTGTTTGGAAATGGCTTCAAAGAGGACTTTTCTTTATAATTTTCCCAGTGGCTGAAGTCAGGCTGACTGGCCCATACTTCCTTGAATCCTCCTTTGTCTCTCCTTGAAGTCAGATTTGACATTTTCTTTTTTTCCCTAATTACCATGACTTTTCACAGATGACAGAAAGCAACCTCCCAGTGATATAAGCCAGGTATTTTAGCACCTCCGAATTTATCACATCTGGTCTCATGGACATGTGTATGTCCAGTTAAATGATTCATAACTTGATCATAATGTACCATGGGAAGTGTTTCACTTCTTCAGACTCTACCATTGGATGTATAAACCAGATATGTGTACCAGATCTAAAACTTCCCAAAACTGCAGGAATGTTGTGGAGAAATTACCCTGACTGAAATTATCTAAGGAAATGGAGATGACTACCCTGAACTATTGAGTTGACATGGTTTAAATCTTTAATTTGTGATTAAATTAATCAAGCTTTAGATGTGTGTATTTAGTTCTCATTGATTGTAAAGAAAACCTAGGGTATCTAGGCTATTCTGTTTCACATTAATACCCTGTCTGCCTTGTGGATTAGCAATGCGTGATGAGAATTTTGCTATTCTTTATTTAGGCTTCTAAAGTATGGGTTAAATGATATATGGCTACCTAAGGCTTTTTATAACTAGTTCCTTGTTATAATGTAGTCACTATAATGCAAACAATCTTTTGTGGCTTTCTAATAATGATCATTTTATGGGGTACTAATGAAAAGCAATAGTCTACTTGGTAGAAGTGCTGAGTCAATGGACTTTGAATGTAGAGAATACTGCACGCTAAACAGCCTGAAAAAACCTGCCGTAGGTTTATTGAACTGGGCAGTTGAAGATAACGCTGTTGGGTCTGTCTTCACTCTTTGTAAAATCAGGGTAATACCTCTTTCACAGTGGTGTAGCCACAGTATATGCTGCTTAATTAACAGAGTATTCCCATACTGTTGTAATACAAGGTAAAGAGTAACCATGCGAAATAATAATTTTGAGTTTAGAACAGCTCTAGTTTAGCATAAGGTAAATAAAGCCTACAGCCATACATTGAGTATTGGGGAAACAAAAGAATTGAGGAGCTGCTTATTAAGGGAACATTGTCCATGTCATGGGCATAATGGCAAAAGTTCATGCAAGTAAATAAGGTGTCAGAATTTATACAAAAAGAATGATCAAATTAAGGTTTCTGAAGCAAATTTCTGTCCCTGATCTTTTCGTTGCCTGACTTTGAAAACTTACTAGTGACTTAAAACAGATGAGTGTGTGCTTGTAAAGGTTTATAGCCACTGCCAGTAGACATTTTTATGATTTCATTTTGTTCTAGTGTTGTCACTGATGTCACAACCAATATAAGTAAATAATTTATTAAATGTTTTGCTTCTGGAGAGGATTTTACATACTCATATTTCCACCTACCTGTTTCTTCTTCACTTAATTGCATGCCCTTCTATCAAATATATATGCAAGCTGCTCTCTTCGTGTTTTCTAAGCAAAGCAATTGACTCTGCATTGATTTGAAATTTGTCTAGTTTGCTGAAGTTCTACAGGGAATTCAGCCTGTATAAAAAGGAGATCTCAAGGAAATTGCATTTAATTTGAAGGAGAAAACTCTGCTATTAACATATTTAGTATGAGTACTTGTTGTCAAGTTGATGATATAAAGCTAGATACAATTCTTGCAGTTAAAGTGTTCAACTACCATCATTCCCAATTAGAAACATACACAGATTTTCTTATTTAAGTATCTTTAGAGTGTAGTTATTTTTGCATACGACTCAGTTACATCAATACTGAATTTGTCTTTTTTTTTTTTTCCTAAAATCTTTACTTTAGAAAATATGTTTCCTGAGATGGAAGAACAGATTTCTGAAACTGATTTGCTAGTTGTTAGGTTGCACAGAACTTTCCTATTGCATTACTTTAAACACAGATTTACATGTATGGTGGCAGGTTGCAGAGGACTGATTTAGTACAGTGCAAAGCTTATAGCTTTTGCTTTGATATTTTCTCAAGGAACAATACACAGAATTTTAGACCATTTTAGTTTCATGCTTAAAACGTTAATTCAATTAACTTTTCACTCTATTTAATAATTTCTCTATCTTTGCAGCAAAGTAGTGAATGCTTCATACATACATATTTCTTACATGCAGTGTTACCAGTCACCATGTGTAAAATAAGCAACAAGAAAAATAATTTTGTTTACTGCTTTGTCATGTAGTAGGAAGCTCAGACTTTATGAGCTTTATTAAACTTCAGTAGTGAAAAAAAATGGTTCTGGTTTTGTTTACTGAAGCTGAAATTCCTCCAGTAGTCAGATCCAGAAGTAGGTTTATGTACCTATTAACATCCAAATATACTTTTACTCTCAGAATGTGTGATCTAAATAGATGTATCAGTAGTTTCTTTAAAAATTAAATTCCATTGTGAAAAACTAACAACATTTAGCTATATGCAATTAAATTGTTGTGCCATTGAAACTATCTTGATTTAACAGACTAGGAGAAAGACATGTGGTAAGGTGAGGTAACTTGCCCAAGTTAGTCCAGCAAACAAATAGAAAATCTTGTCTATGAGTACCAGTCCACTGTCCTGTGCACTAGGAAACAATATTCCTCATAAATATGTATTCAGTACTTTTCCTTCAATAATCTGTTACAAATTGTTCTGGTTTCAGCTGGGTTAGAGTTACTTTTCTTCCTAGTAGCTGGCATAGTGCTGTGTTTTGGATTTAGTAGGAGAAGAATGCTGATAACACACTGATGTTTTAGTTGTTGCTAAGTAGTGCTTAGACTAGTCAAGGACTTTCTTTTTCAGCTTCCCATGCTCTGCCAGGTGCACAAGAAGTTGGGAGGGGGCACAGCCCAAGATAGTTGATCCAAATTGACCAAAGGGCTATTCCATACCATATGACGTCATGCTCAGTATATAAACCGAGGGGAGTTAGCCGGGGGGCAGCGATCGCTGCTCGGGGACTGGCTGGGTGTTGGTCGGCGGGTGGTGAGCGGTTGCATCACTTGTTTTCTTTTCCCTGGGTTTTGTTTGTCTCTCTCGTTTTCCTTTTCATTACAATTATTATTATTATTATTATCATTATTATTATTACTATTACTATTATTATTATTATTATTATTTTATTTCAATTATTAAACTGTTCTTATCTCAACCCGTGGGTTTTCTTACTCTTGCCCTTCCAATTCTCTCCCCCATCCCACCGGGGAGGGTGAGTGAGCGGCTGCGTGGTGCTTAGTTGCCGACTGGGGCTAAACCACGACACAAATACACAGATTTTTCTTAATCTTCCTCTTTTCTTCTTCCCTCACAATGAAAAAATAAATCTCCTTTACCACTGAAATCCATCTTATTTAATTAGCCTAGTATTTCTTAATGGCTTCTGAAATGAGTAAAATTAGCTGTAATAATGGAATAGCTAAATGGTATTAAAAGGGAAATGTCTGAGAAATTAAAAACATATGTAAAAGATACAATGGAGACAGCTGTAATTAAAGACTTGTCATGCCTTCCACTACCATAGCAATACCGAACTAAGAGGATTTACCTTAGAAAGGCTTCAAGTCTTTGAATGTAGGAAAGAAAAAACCCAGCCCCTGAAATGTATGCTAAAAGGCTAAAATTAAATAAGGAACAGAGGAGTTATAAGGACAAAAGAAAGAGGGCAGAAAGTGTGAGAAATGGAACTCTGTGAGGTATATTAAGAGCATGATGAGCTCTCATTTATCTCTTTTTTTTTTACTGAATGAGCAATATAAGAAAAAAATACAATTTTACATGGGTAAGGGCATTTTTGTTCATAACACATCCACCTGTCTGACTTTATATCTAAATTCTCACTTTAATTTTTGATTTTTAGTTTGCAAAACATGCACAGGAATAGTTTTCCCATCTTTCAACTCACACAACCCATATATCTCATTATCAGAATAAACACAGAAATGAAGAAGTGCATAAAATCATTTGGCCTTTCCTTCTCATGTACTTTGAAACACATTCAGAGTACATTACCAGACTTTTTGGAACAGCACACAAATAGTCACTAGCTGATATGTATAGAAGAGTGGATTAAATGACAGTAAAATGATAACTTGGCTGCTTCCATGAAACATGTTTATGAATAGAAATGAAAAAATACCCCAGAGAGATGCAATAAACTTATGAACTGTATGCTGATTCTCCACTGTAAGCAAAACTTATTTGATAACATATTTTTTTTATTCAATTCTTAATCTCAAACACCTAGTTTGTCAGATAGGAGGAAAAAGTTATGACTGTTTTCAGAAAAAATCTGTGTGTTTGTGTGTGTGCATGTATGTGTGTTTTCATAGGCATGCTTTTATTCTAAAGTATCAAAATGTATGTTTCTCTTTCAGTTCTCATGTTGCTTCATATTACTGAGTATAAACATCTCCAACTTGAGACAGAAGGAATAAATAGGAGCTTGCATAGCTAAAAAAACAACAGAATGGTGATAGCTCCATGGAAGCTCTGACAGTCGATGCTTTCATAGTGATTTGGAGAAAGTGTTGCCTGGTTTGGGTAAACTTGTAGACCCAAAGGTATGGAAAACAAATCATAAGCACTGGAACCTGAAATTTTGAAACATTTCCTTCGAAACAGTTGATATAAAGAAAGCTTACATTGTTCTTTCAGTAACTGAGCAATTTTCATTCTTCTAGGGAAAGGGAATAGATCACACTTGCATTTTTTCATTGTTACCTTGCTATGTTATGATACTGAAACTTTTAATAAACAAACATGTTGATTTCCAGACTGTAATGAAAAACTATTTCTAATAGTTCACATAGCTGAGAGACTTGATCATTTTGGAACAACTTATTTATGCCCAGAAACCATTTATTGAGTAGTGTGGTTTTTTTTTTTTAAAAAAAAGCCCTCATATCAAAAACTTCAGCAGTGACTGTAAGTGGTAACAGCATTAGTAATAGTACGATTAATCACTTAATTGACATCCCTAGCACAGCACTGAATAATATTAACAGTTCTTATGCAACATTTTTCATCTGAAGATCTGAAAGTGCTTTATAGTGGAAGCTAAGTCTCATTATCTTCTTAAAAAAGAACAAGAAACAAAAATAGAGGCTTTACAGCAAGCTATAGAGGAGATTTGACCAGAATTCAAGTATGTCAACTCCCTGTTCATGCTCATCTGTCACAAGTGATTCATCTCATGTTTCAGTCACTGACACATTAATTAGATTAAGTTTCCATTATGAACAGTAGATTCTGTATAGAGTGAGTGGGTATGTTCAAATGTGCGATTTGGTTGCCGAAGTTCAGACGTTGAATATAATTTTTTGAGACACCTTAGGTTATTCCGTGCATTCACATGGAGCTGGTGGATGTGGCAGAGGACCCAGTTTACCTATGATCTTCCAGAGCAGCAGTTAGAGGCCAGATGGAGTAAATTAGGACATCTAAAACGGCCTTAGGAAACTGTGTTTAAGGAACAGACTCCTGCCACAGCTAACTAAATTCAGGAGTATAATGTAGGGCAACTTAATAGCTCACAATGATTATAGTGGGAGCTTAGACATTTGACTTGCATATATCTGAAGCTCAAATCTATCCAAATAGTAACCCAGTTCTACTTGAAAAATCAACATTTATCTGACTATCTGCTAAGAAAAATAAAATCTTTTAGTCTTTTCCTTTTACTTCTCTGCAGAATATTTCCCTCTACCAGGATTCTCCATCCTCTGCAAAGGCACTTTAGAGTGTATAAATGTCCCAGATAATCTCATCCCCCTGAACTGTGTGGTAAGTGCTCCTTGTAAGTTAACTAATATCCTTACTTGCCATAATGCTTTCTTGGTTATGCATATTTCTAGAAAAAGAATTATTTTGAAACAAAATATTATTATACAAAATAATCCAGCCTTCTAATGAACTTTTTACAATACGTTTAAAATAACTCTGCAAAAGGAATGCAATTTATCCAGCTTTATAGATGGGGAATCTAATGCGGAGAGGAGGAAATAATGTGTTCAAACCACACAGGACCTCTCTTCACCAATCAAAGGTTCTGTTCCAATTTTATAAGTAATTTAAGTGAACTGAATAACTAAAGGGCATCAAAGTCTACATTGCTAGTTCATTTTCTTCTCATTTTCCTCAATTTTCCTCAATTCCCACTCTTATGTTGGTTTTAATGCCATTCAGGATGTCACAAAGAATTAATAATGCTGATCAAAACATCTTGCTTTGGTTGTACTTTTTTCTCCATCAACTCTGACCAAGCTAGTTACCCTAAACTACCTGTGATGGTACTGTATTCCTTATGGAAACCTGAACTTTAAGTGCACAGAAGTATTAAAAAAACATAGGTAGTTTCAAAATAATGAAAACTGTCCACTGTGTATCTTTAAGGATCATAGGCTCACAGATTTGTTCTGATGGGAAAGCATATCAGGAAGTCTCCAGTCAGCCCTGAGGTGAGACCAGGAAGCTCAGGGCTTCATCCAGTCCGCTATAAAGCACTTTCAAATCTTCAGATGAAAAATGGTGTGTAAGAACTATTAATATTATTTGGTGCTGTCCTAGGAAAGCCAACTAGGTTGTTAATTCTACCACTTCATGCTTCTGTTGTCTGGGACCTCCTCCGGTGTCCAGCACCTTCGAAAGATGGTAAAAAGCTGCCTCACAAGGAATTCTGACAGCACTCTCAGCATTCTTTGATGCATCCCATTGGGTGTCAGGGAATTACTTGTCTCAAGTAACATTTGACTCAATCCCCATCCACTGCTGATCATTCTCCTTCTCCTTGAACACTTTAACTAAGCACAGAGGCCTGGGAAACCTTCTTGGTGAAGCCTGAGTCAAAGAAGGCATTGAATACCTCAGCCCTTACTGTGTCCGCTGTCACTAAATTCACCCACCCCATTCTGCAATGATACTACATTTACTTTGTTCAGCCATTTAATATTAACATAGTGGTAAAAGTTGTTCTTGTTACCCTTGATATTCCTTGCAAATCTCAACTTCGGCTGAACTTTGGTTTTCCTAACATCATCCCTAAATTCTCAGGCAATGTCTTTGATTTAAGCAGGAGTGATGTAGAGCAGGACTGCAAGTCTCTCTAATTTTTAAATTACAGTCAGCTACAAAAACATGGGGAACAACTGGCCTCAACCCTTCAATTCATGCTAAAAGATCTACTCCAAGCTAAGTTGAATATGTAAGACTGAGTAAATTAACACCTGTTTCCTGTTACACAGATAATTATCCTTTTATTAGTGATATTTTAGGTGCTTTTTTCAGTAAATATAGTGAAGAGACAACCTGTTTCACTTCCCCTTACATTTTTACATAAAAAGAAAATAATTTTCTGTCAGTTTTAAATAGAAAATAAAGATGTTTTAATGGAAAGCAAATCAACTTCTGATGCCTCCGTTACTCTACCATGTTTGTATGTTTAAGAAAATCTCTATTGTCATCATCTTCCAGAGTTTTAGTCACATCATCTGATATATATGAAGGGCATCAGGAAATGACACATGTATGTATTGGGTTTATGTGGCAAGGTTTTGGTAGCAGGGGGGCTGGCAGGGGTGGCTTCTATGAAGAGAGGCCGGAGTTGCCCCTTGCCAGACACAGCTGGTTCCAGCCAGCTACAATGGATGCACAACAGGAGACAGCTGAGCCCCTCGGCCAAGATGGTGGTACCTAGGGGAAAGCGTATTTAAGAAAGGGCAAAATGTTGCCCAGCAGTGTGTGAGGAGTGACAAAAAAATAAGCGTGAGAAACAGCCCTGCAGTCACAAAAGAAGGAGAGGAGGTGCTCCAGGGTGGAAGGAGGTAGAAGAGTCGGAAATGAAAGAATGAAGTTGGGGAGAAGATGGGTGGGAAGAAGGTAGTTTCTGTTTTGTCTTTGTTTCTCACTATCCAACTCTATTTTTAATTGGTCATTACTTAAATTATTTTTCCTCAAGTTGAGTCTCTTTTACCAGTGAAAGCAACTGGTAAGTGAACTCCCTGTGTTTATTACAGCCCTCAAAGTTTCTAATCTTATTTTCTCCTCTGTCCTGTTGAGGAGGGGGAGTGAGAGAGCAGCTGGATGGGCATCTGGCAGCTGGCTAATGTCAACCCACTATAACATAACAGGTTAGAAAAAATACATGAGAACAGGAACATGAGAAAGGGTATGAGGTTCTGTATCACTGCACATATGCTTCTCTTGTTTACATTTCAATACTCTTCATATTGATCTGATGAAGTCACAAAGCTATGAGAACTTTTTACCCTTGAAACTATTTGTGAACCTTTTGACTGGAACTCTGCTGCATCATGATTGAAACACATTCAGTTCTGAATCCAGCTGAACCAGAAGGTAATTTTCCATGCATCTCACCCTGACCTCAAAAATACAGGCTAAAAAAAAAAATTATTTTCCCAAATCAGATAACTGACGTAAAAAACATGGATGTGTCTATGACTACCTAGTAGCTAAATAGTGGAGTAAATGAGAAGCATGCATGAAGTTAATCAAAACTAACAAAACCTACACAGGACAGGTCTGATATTTTAGAAAGAAAACTGAAAATGTCCAAACTGACAATCTGAGACATATAACAGGGAAAATACTGTTAGTGATTGGCATCTGAGTGTGTGCTCAGCATACGTAGAACAAAATTAGCCAGTTTACAAGTATATGAGGTACATGATGCTCAAAGTCTAAAATTAATGAAACTGTCTATAAATGATTAAATAAAAAAGAACTGTGGCTTGCATTCATTGGACTTGGGTCACTGGGTATTTGGGATCAACTTTGGAAAGCTACTGTTAACAGTGGGCCAACATAAATTACCAATTCAGGAATGATCAAGAAGGAATCAGTCTTTTGCATGAGAAAGATTGTAGTGGGAAAGAGAAATTGGTCTTCTTTACTTTTCTTTACTGTATTGCACTTACGTGGCAAGGTTTTGGAAGCAGGAGGACGCTGCAGGGGTGGCTTCTGTGACAAGATGCCAGAAGATGCCTCCTTGTCCAATAAAGCCAGTGCCAGCCAGCTCCAAGACAGACCCACTGCTGGCCAAGGATGAGCCAATCAGCGACAGTGGCCTCCACGATAACCTATTTAAGAAGGGAAAATAAACTATGCAACAGCAATTGCAGCCAAAGAAAGGAGTGAGAATCTGTAAGAGAAACAATTCTGCAGACACCAAGGTCAGTGAAGAAGGAGGGGGAGGAGGTGCTCCAGGTGCTGGAGCAGACATTCCCCTGCAGCCCATGAAGACCACAGTAAAGCAGGCTGTCCCATGGTCCATGACAGAGCAGATATACACCCTGCAGCCTGTGAAGAACCCCACGCTGGAGCGGGAGGATGTGCCCTCAAGGAGGCTGTGACCCCGTGGGAAGCCTGCACTGGAGCACACTCCTGGCAGGACCTGTGGATCTGTGGAGAGAGGAGCCCACACTGGAGTAGGTTTTCTGGCAGGACTTGTGACCACATGGGGGGACCCATGCTGGAACAGTCTGCTCCTGAAGGACTGCACCCCGTGGAAGGGACCCACACTGGAGCAGTTCATGAAGAACTGTAGCCCATGGGAAGGACCCATGTTGGAGAAGTTTGTGGAGGACTGTCTCCCATGGGAGGGACCCCACGCTGGAGCAGGGGATGAGTGTGAGGAGTCCCCCCCTTGAGGAGGAAGGAGCGGCAGATATAATGTGTGATGAACTGACCGCAAGCCCCATTCCCTGTCCCCCTGTGCTGCTGGGGGAGAGGAGGTAGAGAATTCAGGAGTAAAGTTCAGCCCAGAAAGAACGGAGAGGTGGAGGGAAGGTATTTTAAGATTTAGTTTTTATTTTCTCATTACCTTACTCTGATTTGATTGGCAATAAATTTAATTTCCCCAAGTCGAGTCTGTTTTGCCCGTGATGGTAATTGGTGAGTGATCTCTGCCTGTCCTTATCTTGACTCATGAGCTTTTCATCATATATTCTCTCCTCCTGTCCAGTTGAGGAGCGGAAGTGATAGAGTGGCTCAGTGGGCACCTGGAGGTCAGCCAGGGTCAACCCACCACATTTACTGAAAAATTCCCACCAGCTCTACTGCTGATAGAGTTGCTCTTTTAAAAACTTTTTAACTGTTAAAGTTAGCCAAGTTCAAACAGACCTCCCATTTGAACTTCTGAAGCTAGTATTACTCATTTTGACTGAAGAGAATTAGAAAGAACTCATATCTTAAGACTTAATTTAAAGTTTATTGGTACTGTTTTTGCAATCAGATTTTGTGACTGGAAATGAGAGGACAATGGTACACATAGTGTCAAATTGCTGCTTCTATTCTAAAAGGAGAGAGGTAGAAAGGGACAACTATACAACTATACACCTATACACCTATACACCTATACACCTATACAACTGTACAACTATAAGCAAGGGAGCATGCCAGAGAGCAGGGTGTGCTTCTCTTCTGTCCCTGAAGAGATAGGAGGGAGGGAACTGATGCTTGTTATTCTCCCAGATGTTATCTAACAAATTAAACAACCCAACATCTCCCTCAGCAGAAGAAGTAATCCTTGTTATTCATATCTCCACCATATGCATGGCCATTTGGTCAGTCCTAGTGATTTTCTGCCCAGTTACTGCCTAGTTTATCTTTGCTGACACAGAAATTTGTACGTACCACTGCCAAAATGGCAGAGGCGATTGTTGCCATTGGAGGACTGGCAGTGAAATGCCTCCTTCTTCCAGAACTGCACATAGAAGAGTTTATCTGTCCAGAGCCTAACTTGCTAATATTCTGAGACATTTAAATTTTATTTCAAATAAAATTCATTCTTAAACTCTGTTAGTTTGATTCTTAGACATCTTTCTAATTATGTCCTGGAATATTAACTGATATCTTAATGAAAATTTATAAATAGTATAATTAATGTCTTAATTAAATCTTACCCAGAATAAAAAAAAAAAGATAAAATGAAAAAAGAAAGGAAAGAAAAAGAGCCAAAAATAAAAAATGAAGTTTCTCTTCTTTTTAACTCCAGAAAATGTAAATTAATTCTATTAGATAATTTATTGCAGCAACATTAGTTGAATTAATGTATGCATGTTTGTTAGTCACGTTTCTGTTACTTCTTTGGAAGATTAATTAAATTTTATATTTTTTTAGTTTTATTTCTACAGCTGTCCTATTTTCTGAGAGAAGATTGTCATCTTTTGAGTATACTATTTTCCTTTTTTACATCTTATATACAAAATCCTGCTAAATAAAGGTGTTGAGGAGTGAGTTGAAGCAGTGGATCTCTGATTGTTCACATTGCTTAGCTGTTGGCTAAGTGTCTGAGGCAGTCTGGAATTGGTTAACCACCCCTAAAAGTATAGACCTTAAGTGTATAGAAGTAAGCCAGTTCATATAATTTAGTTTTGTCCACATGGTACACACAAATTGTAAAGGAGGATTGATCTTCTAATATCAGGTGTCTCCCAGAAATCCTTCTTAGCCATGGGCAGACTTCGCTGGTAATAGATAACTTTCTAATACATTAGAGAGAGAAAGACTGCCAGGATCTCTACAGTAACTATTAAGGGGTGGGGGCAGAGGCCCAACTTACTCTAGACAGCTATACCTAAGCTTTCATACATTTTGTTAATGTTCAGTGGAGAAGGATCAGGGACTCTTGTTTGCTTCATCTAAGAAATTTTGGATGTCTTCTTCAGCATGAGGCAAACTGTCCTATAAATGCTATATCTTCATTTTTATTAACAACCTAGGATAAACAGGTCTGTGTAGCTAGCTCATCAAATAGATCTCGGCATTGGTTCAGATAAATCCCATCATTTCTTCTGAGATGTAAGTTGAAGAACAGATGTTACTAAAATGTCAGAATGGAATAACAGTCCACTTTGTACACCATGGAGTCATGGAACCATTCAGGGAATGATACATAAGGAAGTCTTTATTAAACATATTGGTTATAAATGTATGTATGTATAAGAATGTGGGATTCACCTCTCTAAGTGTAAGCATGGAAACATGTATGTGTTTTGCTTTATTTGTTACAGAATGGGTTAACATGAGTCCTAAACATACCATTATAAGTAAATATGGTAACTAAAACAAAGGGTTTGAAATTTGGTAATAATTTCTAGTCTCTTTTCACCTCTTCTTGCTTCTTCTCTTCACCTAAAATCAGTACATCCATACAGCAAGAAATTAGATCGAAATAAAAATAAGAGATGTTCTTATTCTTGTTCATATATCAGAATCTTAATATATGTGTGTATATTCTTGGTAAGGGAGTTATCACTTTTGCTTATTCCACAGGTGAAAAGAGAAAGAATGTTATAAATTCTGTGGCACTAATTTGTAACACAAGTAAAGTCATGTCTGTTTTTCAAAGGCTGCTCAGAACAAATACATGGAAAGGAATAAAACATAGAATAAAATGGCATTATAATACTGAAGTAGCTGCACTAAAAACTGTGTGATGGTACAGTGTGAAATGTTGTTTGTAAAGTCTTAATTTGTTTTTTTTTTCCTTCCTTTGAATCTCTTCTCGAGTGGCAAAAGTCAGAAGACTGCATGGGAGTGTTAAGTATGATTCTTCAATGAAAACTAAGAACATTTATTTTAAAAAATCTGGCATGCCATGGCAAATCTTAAATGATTTTTTCATAGTTAAAAAAACAAACCAAAATAAAAACCAACCCCAAAAACTTAGCCGTGTTAATTTAATAATATAAGTGACATAGAAATTATACAAAACTATTGCTGGGATTGTATTTTAGATTAAAGTTTAATTACACTTGGATGCATACGGAGATTTGGTACCTCCTGCAGATGGTTGTGAAAGTCTCATACAATTCCAGAAAATATCAGTGTTGATCTATCAAAAAAAAAAAAAGATGAAACACAATTCCGGAAGATTGATTCAGCTGCCTACGTAAAGGCATCTAATGCCATTTGCAATGGCTGAATTCCAGCTGCCAATACAGAAGGGCAGTAATGTCTCCTGGGTCCTTTGCCATATCTGTCTATACCGGGTGGATGTCCTGGATATGACAGCATGCCTCAGATGACATTAGGTGTCTGTGATTAGGCAAGTCACAAATTGAATTTTTGTCCATTAAGCTTATCTCCAGATGTTTAAAGTTAAAAAATCACAAAAATTACTTTTTTTATTCAGAAAAGAAAATTATGTCATGAAAACATATGAAGAAACAGCCTTTTTTTTATCCAAAGTTTTTTGAATTTTGTGTATTTTAACCAAAATCTTAAAGTTCTAGAATTTTTGTCTAGAAATATAGTGAAAAAATATATATTTGAGGATCAGCTTGACTTGAAAATTTAGAAGATCATGTATTCTTTTCAGAATCAAATTATTTAAGTTCAAATCAAATTATTTAAGTTCAACCTCAAAATAATAGTCTTTAATAAAGTAGTACTTCAGCCAGCTAAATAATACTGCATACAAAGCTTTGACTGGACCAAAAGATCTTTGATATTTACTTCTTTTTTTTCTTTTTTTTGATCAAAAGGAGTCATTGTTAATGAAATTAATCTTTATATATGGGACATTTTTTCTAAGTTTTTGTCTATGTATTTTCGTATCTTGAAGACTGAAAATGTATGTCTATAGTTTAAAAAAAAAAAGGGCAGGGGGAAATGGCCAAAGCAAGTTTCTAAGCATTTTGTCCCTCTTCATGTTGAGTTGAATGAATGACATTTAACTTTTTTCATACAAGTCAATATTAAAAGCATTGTTCTGTATTACTCGTTTTTTCTTAACTGTGGAAGTTGTTTTTTCTTTTAATGTGGTTAGTTTGGATTTACATTCTATTGCATGATGACTGTACTTTTTTTCCTTCTACTCAATAAAGAAACAAAATTCGTTGCAGTTGAACTGATGCTAGATCTTCAGAAACATGAATGTTATTATAATTATGTAATTATGCATAATTGTAATTACACACATGCACTTACAATTATACATAATTTTAATTATACATTATGTAATTGTACATAATTGTAATTATGTAACTATGCCAGAGAATCAGAGATTTTAGAGATGAAAAAGACTTACTGTTTTGGGTTCCCACTCTATTCTGGTGCATGTGCAGGATTGTTGATTATGCTATACCAGTATTCCTTACAACATCCTGTAATCCATTTTAAAATGACTTAGAGGTCTTAATGCCAGCTCTTTTGCCAGTGTTAAAAAGCTAATACCCCTAATCTTTGAATATATTTTCTCATATTCATTCTCTTCCCTACTACCTACTCCTACCATAACCATTACAATATTGCTCCTAAATATTCAATAAAGGATGTAAAGTCAGCCTGAAATTATTATAAATGTTCACGCACACAATTAGCCAAGTTTTTAACTCTTCAGCTCCATCAGAGTTTATGTTCAAAGAATTTATCTCAAATATTTTCTTTTTTCCTCACAGTCATATTCTGCTCTTCGAATGAGGTGCAGATTCAGTCAGCAGAAGTGCAAACAAAAAAAAATAGGCCAGCTTTT